>JAJOZX010008639.1:0-142500 GCA_023014485.1 Bathynomus jamesi
ACTTGGAGGGTGTTTCATTGTCTTTAGGGTGTATTTAGGGTCCATCCTATTTGAGCCAATAGGCCGGCGAACTTTTTGGACAACTTCTGAATGTCAAAAATGTCGACTCATCGCTAAATAAAACCTTCTTCCAGTCATCAACAGTCCAATGAATGTTTTTTACAAAATGCGACACGTTTTTTACGCATTTTTTCATTAATGAACGGTTTCTTAGCAGCATGGCGAGATGGTAATCCGAGTTCTTTTTGGAGCCGCTCCTGGATAGTTCGTTCAGAAACACCAGATAACAAATTATTCATATTAAATTTTATTTCTTTCGCAGTTATTGTTGGGTTTTTCAATACTAAACGTTTCATAAGTTTGTCTGTTTGCGAATTTGTTTTTCTCGGTCTGCCAGATCGTTTTTTAGGGACTGGCGTGGTTAGGCCACCATTGTTCTTAGCCCGTGAAACCCATAAATTAACGGTACTTGGGATATGTTTAATTCCTTAGCTATCTGTCTCTGTGATTTCCCACATGCATGCAAAGCAACAATAGCACCTCGACAATCACTCTTAAGTTGTTTTCTAGCACACATTATATATAAATTTTATTTACACCACTTCTGTAAAAAAAAAAAAAAAAATATCAAGAAATTTACACAAAGTGAATCTGACAAATTTGAGACACAGCCACCGCAACGAAGGCTACCAGAACACTAATTTGAGAATGCGTTGGATAGCTCTCATATCAGCGAGCAACCTCAAAGTTACCAGATGTCGCTAGAACAAATAGAAAGTGAATTACGTGTCTCTGAATATTAAGGGAAAATATTGTATTTTCTTGAGTGATCGGATACTTTTCGCGGGCACTGTATATATATTTATATATATATATATATTTATATATAGATATTTTATATATATATTTATATATATATATTTATATATATATATATTTATATATATATATATTTATATTTATATGTATGTATATTTATTTATATACACAAACTCAGAATGGTCCCCTGAGAAACTTGTTAAACACAGACCGTGCATGGAACAAGGAACTCTTCTGGGAAAATTAAATCCACTATAGTCCGAATAAGTAATGGTAAATGACAAATACCATAGGAACGGAAAAAGAGAAGACCTAAGATTCATGGAATATTATACCCTAGATGGACAGGAAATTCAGAGAAATTCCAGAGCAAAAGATTTAGGGGTTGTATTGACTGATGATGCGAAATTTGAAACACAAAATAAGGTAGTAGCAAACAGAGCAAAGAGAATAACTGGGCAGATACTGAGAACCTTTAAATGAAGGGATGGGAATATAATGAAATAATGATTCTTCTACTGAAAACACTGATCATAACCAAATTGGAATACTGCTGTCAACATCCCCATATAAAAAAGAAGACATTAGACAACTAGAAGGGATTTAGAGAAGCTTCACAGCCAAGATCAAGAACTAAATTACTGGGGAAGGTTACACGAACTAAACCTATACTCGCTGGAAAGGAGGAGAAATATACACCATTAATTTACACTTGGAAAATAATGGAGAAACTAGTCCCTAATCTTACTCTGAACCTTGTAACTCCCCAAACAACGGTGGAAAGTAGAAAAGGAAGACTTGTCATGTTCCCAAATTGAAGGCGAGACAGGGAACATCCTTAACCCTGAAAGAAAATAATTTTGAGGACCAAAACTGTTTAATCAGCTGCTCAAAGACCGAAGGAACACAAATGGTGTTGCAGTGGACATCTTCAAAAGAAGATTAGACGCCTGACTGGGAACAGTCCCTGATGAGCCGGGTGTACCGGGCTATGTGAGGTGGAGAGTACAGGAAACCAACTCGCTACTACATCAGGCCAACTCGAGAGGAGGGGTGACAAGCTTGAACTTTGTGAAATGAGGAGTCATTGCACGTAACCTTTGAAAGGTGTGTGTGTGTGTGTGTGTGTGTGAACTCATATATATATATATATATATATATATATATATATATTAGGGTGGTTTAAAAAATATATTTCTATTGACATTTGTAGGGGTGCGCTGGCTGGATATTTTGCCGGATATTGTGAAATATCCGGTATCTGGCAGGATATGCCGGATATAGGCCAAGACATTAGAAAATTAACACCTGTATGAAAATCTGCCATATGATAACGCATTACAAATAATATTTTATATAAAAAAAAATGGAAAGTCCTCCAGGGCCCACCCCTAAACCAGTCCAGCAACACTTTTTATATTAAATCAACACAATACTGATGACAAGAATAAATAAAACATCTGTCCATCCTTAACGATTACAGTTCTATTAATATAATCAGAGCTTTTTATAAAACGTCTAGGCGTTAAATTTTTTAAAAAGGGTGAAATATTGCTAGACCCCTGCACTTGCTTTCCATTCTTTTTCTCTCCTTTTTTTTCTTTTTTTTTTCCTTTTTTTCCTTTTTTCCTTTTTTTTTTCTTTTTTTTTTCCTTTTTTTTCCTTTTTTTCCTTTATTTTCCTTTATTTTTTCCTTTATTTTTTCCTTTTTTTCCTTTTTTTTCCTTTATTTTCCTTTATTTTCCTTTATTTTCAAAACAATACAAAACATTACAAGTTTGACAAATGTAAAACAATACATTGAATACAATATAAAAAAAATGCCTGGAATGAAATCAATGAATGGAGGGTAGTATTGTGTAGGTCAGATGCCGCCATTCAGCCTGGAGGTCTTTAGAATAAAAAAAAACTCAACAGTTATTTAGAACTTTTTTCCGTTGTGGTGCAGAAACAAGAGCATTTCTCTTTCTGAGCCTTGCTTCATAGATATTTCCATATTCAGAAAACATTCTCTCTGAAAATACAGAGGATGCGGGTGTGCAGAGAAGCCTTGAAACAATAGTTTTAAGGAGAGGAAGTCGGTCCTCCTCTTTCCACATTTGAACTGGACAGCGTTTCCTATCTACAAGAGGTTCAGATGCATATCGGTCTAATTCCCCTGCAATCAGTAGAACAGGAGCAGTCTTTTTTTTTTCAACTTTTCTTCTCTTGTAACTTACTTCCCCAGATTGCTCTCCTTTTGTGATCTCCATAAAACACGCTTCAAGAATGTCCTCTTCGTCTTCCTCTTTCGCATAGGAGAACTGGAATTTGAGTTTCTTTCACTTCCACTTTCATTACCTTCACTTTCATTTTCATTAGAATCATTACCACCGTCGTTTTCAATACCTATGACTTCTTCAATCAGCCAGGATTTAGCCTGCTCTTTTTGATCTTGTTGAAAGAAAGAGAACTTATACGCAGATCTGTTGCAGTTACAGTTACATAAGCCCTGTTTTTCATTATGTTCAAAGACTTCCCATCATTACTCTCCGACAAGAAACGCGCTCGAAGAGAAGTCAGGAGTTCTCTCTCTGTCGTTTGAACACCTTGGTCATCATGGCCAATCTTTGAAAGAAATCTTTGTAAAATACAAATGCTTGGGATTACGGAAGACAGTTGATTTTTCCGAACTCATTTCCCGAGTTAGTTGGAAGAGTGGTTTTAATATTTTAAGGAGATTTTGTATCTGTGTCCACTCGAAGGATGTGATGGTAGGTAATTCACTACGATCAGCCACAGTTGCACTGGAATTTTTAATTTATATAATCTTTCTAGCATCAAATATGTACTGTTCCAACATGTTGGGACATCTTGAACCAATAGGAGAGGCTCAAGATTTTGCTGCACTTGAATGTTTGAAATTGTTACAGGCCAAAGGAGAATGATTAAAGTGAGTTGCGAGGCAGCAATTTTTTGCAAGGATATCAATTGCACTCCTCTGAACCATAATTGAGTCACTAATAACCAGTTGGAGTAAATGAATGCTGCAGTGTATTGAAGGTATTTCAGCCAGGTCACTACCAAGAGCCATATTACTAGCTCCATCCCTCACCAATAAATTCCTCTTATTTGCATCAAGATCCCAACTATCCATGGGCGCCCGCAGGATTTTTTCCAAGGGGGGGCAAAATTTAATGTATTAAAAGGTAGGGACCGGAGCAAGCAAAAAACTTTTGACCCCTTAGGAACCAGCAGGTTAATTCTAAGCAAGTTTAGTGTTGCATTTTCTGTAATGGAAAATGCAAATATATATTGTATATACATACAATGCACATGATAACAATAAAAAAACTGATCAAAAACAATGGCTGCCACGCACTGCATGCAGCCAGGTGCTTGAGTTGGCGCTGCCAACTTGGCGGGATAATTTTAAGGGGAGACTTCTGAACAAATAAAAAGGTAGCAACCTTTTATCATGCACACAAATAAAAATTTTCACCCTTTAGGAGGCAGTTGGATACTACTTTTCAGCAAGTTTAGGATATAAATATTTTCTTAGAAAATATTTAATATATTTTCTTGGCATTTCCAGGGGGGGGGGGCAAGCGCCCCCCCTTGCCCCTACCTGCGGGCGCCCATGCAACTATCCCACATAGAGCGAAACTTTTCAGATATATTCTTGCCAGTATGCGACCCTGAGAAATGAGAGGCATGTAGCTCAGCATCGTATCTTTCAAAATCTTTACCTATCCAGTGACCCGATAATGATTAAATACTTTGAGGTTGCGCTTGTCCATATGAGGGGTCCCGCGTCTTAAGATACCTCAGCGCCAAAATTAAAATTCGCCAGAAATCGTCTCCGAAGTTCAGCAATATTCTCGCAATAGTAAAGGGTGATCCAGAGAAATGGGACCCAAAAGAAACCCCTGTAACTCTTAAAGTATAAGTCCTTTTATAAAATCATACGCATCATTCGAAAGAGGATAGTTACAAGTTTGTACAGGATTGTATAGGTTTTGACAATACAAGACAAGATAAGATACAAAACAAAATAAAAGTGTTAGTTAAAACTAACCCTTCAAGATGACTGCATGGACTGTGGAACAGCTGCGTTTCATAACTGAGCAATATTATGAGCATGGAAGAAGTGTAGTTTCAGCTCAAAGATCTTTCAAGACAAATTTTCAGATGTCAGAATCACCTTCTAAGAAAGTAATCCGTCGGTGTGTCAGAAATTTTTTCCTAACTGGCAGCATTGGAAAAAGAAAACCAACTGGAAGAGTGCGCACAGCAAGGATAGACGAGATCATTAACAGAACTCATGAAATTGTACAGGATAATCTTAACATAAGCATCAGACGTGCTTCTCAGCTGTTAGGAGTTGGATATGGAACAACACACCGTATATTCAAGCAAAATTTAATGCTCTTTCCATATAAAATTCAAACAGTGCAACAACTAAACGATGGAGATTTCGCACGAAGACGACAATTCTGTCAATGGATCCAACAGAAGGTAAATGACACCACCAATTTTCTAGCAACTTTGATTATGTCAGACGAAGCCCATTTTCACTTGACTGGAACTGTAAACAAACAAAATTGTCGTTTCTGGGCAACAGAAAATCCATTGAATATTACCGAAGTCCCGTTGCATAGTCAGCGTGTAACTGTTTGGTGTGGTCTTACTGCATCTCAGATCATAGGGCCGTACTTTTTCGAGGATTCCACCGGAAACACGGTCACTGTAAACGGTGATCGCTACGAAAAAATGTTGACCTATTTCCTTATTCCTAAATTAAGAGATCTTTGTCTAGAAAACCACTGGTTCCAACAAGACGGAGCTACCTGCCATACCACGAGGAACTGCATGGCAGTTTTGCGTCAAACGTTTCCAGGCGAGTTAATCTCAAGATTTGGAGACGTTGAATGGCCCGCAAGGTCTCCGGATTTTTCTCCCTTAGATTATCATCTCTGGGGATATTTAAAGAGTAGGGTCTACAGAAATAACCCAACGACCTTGCAAGAATTGAAGGCCACCATCACAAATGAGATACAGGCCATACCACCGCACACACTTGCAAAAGTGATGCAGAACTTACAAGCGAGAACACTGGAATGCTTGGCAACTAATGGAGCACATTTGAAAGGCGTCATTTTAAAAAAATAAATATTTCATAATAAACTTGTAACTCTACTCTTTCGAATGATATATAGTTTTTATGAAAGGAATTAAATATTAAGAATATTTGGATTTTTTTTATGGGTCCCATTTATCTGGATCACCCAGTATATCGGTTATTAATTGAGCTAGAACGTTCATTTTTGGCTAAATTAGAGTTCTAAGTATGCTAATGAAGATGTGGGGTTTTTGGAATAGATTTTTGTTTTATATATTTTTTTTTCTTATGCCGTACTTTAGGTGAACTTTTGGCTGGCGATAAAGGTGAAAAAAGTAGTTCGCTTCATAACGTTTTCAGCTATACTTCTAGTGTCGTAAGATCATTATAACCCAAACCACGCGATAGAGGAAGGGTGAAAATAGTGATATCCATCAAAAACACGTTTTCGCCTGTGGTGGCGCTTAGGTATGTTAAGACGCGCGACCCCTCATATATCTGAAGATAAGCTGACATGCTTTACTACTTCCAGCTTCTGAGCAATTTTAGGCTTAACTCGTTATAAAGAGGAATTATAGTATTAGAGGAGTACTTTCTGCTCGGTAAGAGATATCTGGGTTGGAGGTAGGCCATTAGATCAATAAAACCATCATCTTCAACTAAAGTAAATGGCTGGTTGTCCAAAGCCATCATCATGCCAATTTTACGGTGAATCATCACAGACCTGGAGTCATTGATGTCCCATATTTTTTTAGATGAAGAGCTTTCTTTTATTGAGATCTGCTTACTCATTTGGTCCATTTTCTTAGAGTATTACCAGTAGAAGTTGATGGTCTAGCCTGTATTCTATCTATGCCTATTTCCTTTGATTCAGTCGCAGCTATTCTTTTTTTGTCATTTTCGTTTTTGGCTTCAGCATACTCTTTTGGGTGATTAATCTTCAAATGATTATGAAGAGGTGCTGAAAGACTTTTGGCCACCTTTCTCCGTCCCACGTTTGATAATTTTTTGGCAAATATTACACTTTGCAGCGATATCGCTAGGATCATTTATTGTATACAGTGACCACACAAAACTTGTCATTAATACTTAATAGTTTAATACAACACAAGAACTTGAAAGAGAACAAAATTAAACATCTGAATATACTTAAATTATTATTTATCTTATATTTGGGGGGGCGCTTGCCCCCCAATGCCAAACAAAACATAGCAGTATGAGTAAAAATAATACGATCTATTAATATATAGCCAGCCGGATAGATATGGCCATATCCGGTGCACCCCTAGACATTTGCTCATATTCCACAACCACTAACGATGTTGGAAATAAAAAAAACTGGCTCGATTCGTGCATATTTAGAGGTGGCGCAACTCGGTCTTAGTATCATTACACAGTTTGGGGTGGCAAATTTTTTATGTGTATATATGGAAAATGATTGCTTTACCATATTTGTATTTCTTCCTTAGGTATCCCTCCTGATCAACAAAGATTGATCTTTGCTGGAAAACAGTTGGAAGATGGAAGAACACTTTCTGATTACAACATTCAGAAAGGTCAGTTTTTAAATATTCAAATTTTATAGAGCTTTTGTCAGTTTTTTCTTTTCCCCTATCATAAAATGGAAACCATTAACAAAATGTTTGTAGTTTATCTGTATATACCATATATATTATGCAACATTTATTCCCCACTGAAATCTTGTGGTTTCATCATGTCTTGGACGTCGATAGTACGATTGCTTTCAGGATGGAGGTAAATTATTCCCTTCTAAATAAAAATTCATTTCATGCATGAAAACTTTTTCAGTTTTGTGAATTTTTAGTAGGCGATTAATTTTGGTGTAAATGTTTGAAAACCTTTTATGTAAATATAATTACATAATTCTGTCACAACCTATTTTTTAATCTTGCTGGACTAATATATTTTTCTCTTAATACGAGTGTAATAATAATCCCTAAAGTTTCATGCAGACTTCAGATTTCACAGAATGAAAATATTGTATTAGTTGATAGAGTGGGAATACCCCCAAAATAAGAATAGTGTATGCTCCCCTGTTAAGTAAGGGAGTCTGAATTTGACATGTGTTGGCATGACAAACCCTTTTCTTTATTCTTAGAATCAACATTGCATTTGGTCCTACGTTTGAGAGGCGGCGTGATTGAACCTTCCCTTAAACTCTTGGCTGAAAAATACAATTGCAACAAAATGATTTGCAGGAAGTGTTATGCTCGGCTCCATCCCAGGTGAGATGCTTTTTCATTCTATACACTCGCAGTAATGGTAGAAAGGTACAATGCATTTGCTGCATCGCAACTTAAACGTGAAATATTCGTATCACTAAATTACGAGTGTTGATTTTGAGAAGTGTTTTTTACACTTTCATCGTGCTCCAGCATAAAATTCAAATGTTTCTAATTACTACTAATTTTTAAGGTTTAACATTCTCTCTCTCGTTTTGAGAGTACAATAATGTAGATTGTACTTTTAATTGTTAAATTAATGAGGGCAAATTTGTCATTGTACTGAAGTATGAGTACTAATTTTATATATATAAAATGGTTTTTGTCTCAGAAGTAGCGCATCCATAGGCTTTATTCAGATTTTATGAGGCGAAATGGTTTGTAAGCTATGTTTAATTACAATATACAGTATGTTCGAATAATAGCTTTTTTATTAACTGTACATGCTATTAATTTTGTTTCAATGTTATCGAACATATATTGTAAACCTTAAATCTGAATAAAGCATATGGTGCGCTGATATATATATATAAATTTTTTTTAATGAAATTCTTTCATGATAGTATCGAATGTAGCTTACGAAACAGTTAATGGAAAGTAATTTAGTAAACCGTCATACGAACTTAATCAAATAAATTTAATTTCAGAGCCACAAATTGTCGTAAAAAGAAATGCGGACGCACTTCTAACATCAGACCCAAAAAGAAGATAAAGGGTTAATGTTTAAGTTTAATAAATGTATTAAATATATTTTTTTCCTTAATCACAATAATAATATTCATTCACAGCGGGTTAAAATTTTGTTTTCGTCGATGGAGTGAAAACTTCATATCATCTTTCACAATTTATTTCGAGGCGTTTCTTAAGATTTATTGAGAACGAAATAATGCTTTGAATGAACATTACCAAATTTTTTAAGAAAATTATTTCGTAGCACCCTCGCATTTCATAATTACGAAACAATCTCGTACACATTTAATTAGTGGAACAAACCCTATGGAAAACTCCGAAGTGTAATGGTTGCTGTGAAACTCTCAAAGGAATTTTGACATCATACTTGTACTGAAAGTTGTGGTAATCCTGTTTATTGTTGCACTAATATTTTTGTTAGGTCCAATGGAATTTTTATTGCTCACTACTCGGTTAAAAGTAGTTTGTCATAATGGCCTTCGGTTTCAGAGACAATTATAATAGAACTTTTTCCATCGTTGTGCCATGATTTATCCTAAAAAAAAATACTACAAACTTCCCACTTTTACATTAGTGATTTGTAGTATTTTTATTTATGATGAAACCTCGTGAATGATATGGGGACTCCTAGGGTAGCTTACCATGTCTGCTGCAGAGGTAGGATTAACAATGTTTGGCAAGAACTTCTGAAGAGGTTGAAACTTCCGTCATTAATTATAATTTTTTTAATAACTAACTAACTAACTTTTATCGTTAGGTTTTCACTCAGTCTAACAAGGATAAAAATTTTAAGCTTAACCCTTTAACGCCAGAATTATTTGTAGGGTTAAGTTATGAATGCGTGTATTTGAAAGGTTACCAATATGTAGCGTCGTCCTTTTAGGGTTGAATCATTTAAGGAATTTTCGGAGTTTATTAGCTATTGCGAAAGGTGAATTACAAAATATTATTATTACTTAAAAATACATACGCCAAATCCAAATGAGTAAGGGTATGTATGGATTTCCGAAATTTCGAGACGTAATTACACTTGGTTCACTCCGTCACTAAATTATATACATTTTAAGGTTCGTCTTAAGAAAAGTTAAGAAATAATGAACATTCCCCGAGGATTCCTTTCCACAACTAGGTCAGGAAGTGTCACTCCGAGCTCTCATGTGAAGTTTCATCAGAGTTGATTCTGAATCCAACCGCAACAGAAGTCGCTGACTCAACTGAACTACTTTTGAAGTCTAGTGTATTTGCAAATAAATAATTACCCAGTGCATAAATATTGGTAATTGCAGCGTCAAAGAAACTAAGATGTAAAACTACGCTCCTGATGCGAACATTCGATACTTGAGCAAATCTTCATGTTTGGGTGGAATCGGCCCTTTTTCCCTCAAAACGACATAATCGGCATAGGTTTTTATCGAAAATTCTGAAACTAGTGGAGGTCGAATTTCGTAAGAATCATCTGTGGACACTGTGACGAGAGGCTCGAATTGTAAAGGATCTGTGAAGGAGAATTATTTGCGTATTAGGGTATGCAAAATCAGTTTTATCTCGGGGTTAACCCACTTTAAATACCAATTGCCGGACTAAAGGTAATGAAATAACGTCAAGAGCAACACTTGTTGAAGTTAGTGTAGCTCCCCTGAAAAGTTTAATAATAAATCTATAAAAACTAAGTACAGCCAGGAACAGCATTGATTGAAATAAGCAAACATTTATATATAAAAATTGTAAACCTGACTTAAAAAATGTAAAGCTAACCTGATATAAAGCACAGGGTATTTTCTTGCAAATACTTTTCCGGTGAAATATGGTTCTTGATGTGTGCGTACCTGGATTTTAGAGTCAAATTAGAAAAAAAAAATGTATACAATTTATTTACAGCACGATATGGGCCAGTCGCACGTTTATATTGTCGTCACTGATAAGTTAATGCCACAAAAATCTTAACTGGAAAAGTTCTCTAATAATTTATATCTTATAAAATATAAATATTTACTATATGTAATATATGTTAAGCTGCTCTACTCCCATGGTACACCATGCTCAAGTTTTTCTCCTCCAGTTTATCATATATATATATATATAGTCAAACTTTAGCCATCTCTCGCCACACTACGAGTACATCAATTGGGCGGATGAAAACCAAATGATCAATTTGTAAAAACCTTAATTATTTTTTTTGCAGGTTATCTTTATACATAGATCACTTGACAAGAGAAAGAATTGTCATGCTTGCGGCGTTACTGTGGTGTAATTGACTTTCAGCTATGGATTGTTTTGCTTCTTTTTTTTTTTTTTTTGGTCAATAGCATCCATTTTCTCAATTTGATCAAATCACTCATATTTACTTCAAAATCATGCCTTCCTTAACGTGTCAAGTAATGCACCTCATTTTTTATGTTCGCCATATTCCCACGCGTCGCGCACCTAAAAAACACTTCTCGACTTACATTCATTGTTAACAATTCTAACTTTTTAGGAACACACTTCTTGTACAAAACTTCACCTCAACGGGAATGAAACAGTGCCTGAATTAAAAACAGACTCCTCGTTAGAAAAGAAAATTCTCTTAATCATGACCTGGGGGAAACCATCAGTCTTACTTAATATTGTATTGTAATACTATTTATGACGATTACTGAATTAAAAGTTTTCAAAATGTTATATGAAAATTGAAAATCTGCTGGAAATTTACACTAAAAATAAGTCAATCATGTCTTCTCGTATTCTTTACTTTTATTTCTATCATCTTTTTCCTTCGGGATATTCTGGCCATCCTTTTCTCCCATTATTCTCTCTCTATCGCATTCATATTTTCCACTGCTTTAAGTACTGCGAACGAGTTTACACTCTCCATACAGGAGTCAAGGATAAATTTGACGACTGTAATATGTTTCACGTTCGACACGAGATATTTTCCTATCATCCCAATTCATACAGGTAAATTTAGGTCACCTGATTGCTTTGTTTTAAATTGTTGCTAAACTGCGCCAATTACAAATATGGTAGGAATATGAACCCATAACTATGTCATCTATTAATGTAATCGTTCAATAAAAAAAAAAATTTCGTTCCTTCAAGTGGGAGTGAGTAACGTGACAAGTTTTGAACAAAACAGAAAATTGATCTTAAAACCATTCTCATGACTATTTCAACTGAAAAACTTATGATACTTTTGTCTGTGTAAACTATACTGAATTTATTTACTCAATTTCACTTGACATATATCCACGAATTCACTGATACTTTATACAATCTCGAATGCAGACAGAATACATTTCTGAGATGTAATTACCTTATTATGTTGATATTAAAAGATAAAGAAACAAGGTGTCCATTTCCCGCGAGTATAAAGAATTTTGTAAATGTCTAATTATGAAATTTGTAAATAGTATGTCTAAATAATGTTAATTTATGTTAACAAGAAATAATAAAAAAAAAAAAACGACTGCCTAGCTTTGGTATTCACTCTCGAAGAGAAGACTAGAAATTGTGGAAAAACGTGCGCTCCCCGCCCCTAAAAGGAGAGAGACGCAGGTTTGAGACACAAAAGTCGTCAATGTTCCGCAAGAAAAAGTGACAAAAATTAAGAATTATTATTAATAACTAACAAACGAGAGAGCATATATTACATAAAGAAAAAAAAAAAATTAATTTACCGCCGATTCGTACCGAGTGAAAGTGGTACATATCTCAGCGAGGCAGTGGGTGGGGTGGTGTTACTGAGTTGGGGATGGTAAACTACGGGAGTAAGTAAGGTTCAGTTGTTGGATAGTGGGTAGGAGGGGTATGGTCTTAGACACGATGAAACAGGTGTGAATGAGTGAGGAAAAGGAAAATCGCTTCCGCTGAAAAATGGGGGCCTTGGGCGAGTATGGATTGTAGACGCTCGGGTATTAGAATTTTGGACAAGAGAGGACAGGTTTGGACATTCGACCAGGAGATGTACGACAGTGATAGGGGTATGGCGGGTAGGGAGATCGGGGCTGGCGATTTAGCCAGAAGGTGACTGTGCAATGCGTGTGTGTCCTACGCGGAGACAGGCTAGAATCACTTCTTTATGGCGGGATCGGTGGAATGAGGAGGCCAAGTATCCTAATTGCGGTTTGATCTCGTGGAGTTTGTTGTGTGTGGCCTGGTCCAATTCCCTTTGCCAGATGAAGTGGAGAGTCGGGAAGAAGTCGGAGAAAGGGAGGGGCCGCGGGGAGGCAGTCTTTGCCGTGCGGTCCGCCTCCTCGTTACCTTGGATGCCGACATGTGCCGGGACCCAGCAGAAGGCTGTTAAAAAGAAGTGGAAGGTTTACTGGATGGTGCGGATGAGCGTGGTTAAATCTCTCTAGGGAGAGAAGTGTGCTTTGGGAATATGAATAAATGACGAAGGGGCTGGCAGAGTGGGTGCGCACAATGTCGAGGGCCTCTATAATCGCGAAGAGTTCTGCTGAGAAAACTGAGGCCTCGCGAGGCAGGCTGACACCTCGAGAAAGCGGCTGAGCCAATATTACCGCTGAGGCGGCCGTACCAGCCTCCGAGCGGGAACCATCTGTATAAATGGGACTGTGTCCTGGTGTTGGGTTGCGTGTTCTCGGAAGAGTGACCTGTATACCGTAGCGGTCGTGGTAGTCTTTGGTAGGGCACACAGGTCCCTGCAAAACTTGATAGGTGTGAGGAACTAGGGGGGAGGGGATGCTATATAAAATGGGGGTAACTGAGTGGGCGGGCATATTGGAAAGGTCCAGAAAAGAGCAGACCGCTTCAGTGAAATGCCAGCTCCGTCCCTGGGGTGGGAGTTCAGAAATCGCCGCCCATAGAAGCGAAGAGGGTAGTCTCTGTGCACGGAGGTATGTCCTCATGAGAAGCAGACCCCGTCGGAGGGCGAGAGGGAGGTAATTGCAATCCACTTGGAGGCTGGGGAAGAGCGAAAGGCATCGGTGGCGAGGCGGAGGCCCTCATTAAGGACCGGGTCCAAGATACGGAGGCGGGCGTTGGAGGCTGAACCATATACTACACTGCCATAGCTCAGCTTCGACTGCACCATGGAAGTGCAAAGGCGAAGGAGAGCGCGTCGGTCTGCGCCCCACGTGGTGTGGGAGAGGTGATCTAGGAGAGCGAGGGGACGATGGAGGGATTGCTTCCGGTGTTTGAGATGGGGAACCCAGTTGAGCCGTCGGTCTATAATCACGCCCAGAAATCGCGTGGAGGGTACCACCTCAAGAAGATTGCCGTATAACGTGACAGAGGGAACCAGAAGGGTTGATGGTCTTCTGCTGAAGAGCATACACTTGGACTTGGGGGTGGAGAGGCAGAACCACACCGACGTCGCCCATCTTTCCACCCGGTAAATGGCGAGTTGAATTTGCCGTTGAACGACGGACGGCTCCCGCCCTGCGAAGTAGATCGCAAGGTCATCCGCGTAGATAGAAGAACGGATGGTGGGTGGAAGGCATTTTGAGACTATTCATGACGATGGAAAAGCATAGAACACTGAGGATGTTTCCCTGTGGGACCCCGTCCTCCTGCACGAAGGTGTCTGAGAGGACCTAGATTTTGGAGCTGACTAAGGATTATTGTCCGAGGGGTGTCGCAGGCCTTCTGGATGTCAAAAAAATTGATAGGACGAACTGTCCACTGTCGAAGGCATTCTGTATGTCTCGGCTGAGAAGCAGGAGGGGATCAGTGGTGGAGCGAAATTGTCTGAAGCCGGACTAGGTAGCCGGGAAGGAATTACTATTTTCAAGGAAGAACGATAGTCACGGAGCGACCATTTTTTCGAAGATTTTGCAGGCACAACACGTTAGGGCGATTGGTCTGTAGTTTATGGGATCGAGGGAGACTTGAGTGTGGGGAGGGAGGTATATTGAACAGACGGTGTACTGTCTATCAAGGGGGAGCTGGGTAGCGATCACCTGTAACGGGGATCGGATAGAGATTGTGGAAGGGGACTGCGTGGTGTATGAAAATGGCAGCCCCCCCCTTCGAATGCAGGTAGGAGACGGGGTGGTGATGTAGGAATAACCAGTAGGGCAGGTCATGGGCCTGGTCTCCAGGATTAGCTCCTGGAGACAGATAGACACACCGGACGGGAAGTGGCAATCAAGGAATTAAGGCCTTCGTAGTTCGCGAATATTCCTCTGCAGTTCCAGTGTACTATTGTAGTTTTCGGGGGAACCATTATTTGATGATGGGGGATGGGTAAAGGTGTAGGTGCTAGCACGTTGGAGTGTGAAGGGAGATCTGGGGTTCGCGAAGGCGAAGGATGGGTCAGGAGCATGGCTGGTTATCTGCCGTTCACCAGAGAAAGAATCGGTCGGCCAGTTGACCTCCGCGGAGATTGTCGGGTCGAGTCGGCCGAGCGAGACCGGAGGCGTGAATCATGGCAGTTAGGAGAACGTCGTGGGCTCAGAGGGTAGGTTTCTGTGTTCGGGCCAGGAAGGGGCGCTTTATTTTCCAAAGTGGCACCTCCCCGCCTGTCTGGGGTCTCACGGCGGACCCTGGGTGGCGAGAGGGGGTACCAGAAGGACCGGGCAGGTGGGAGGGAGGACGTGCTCAAGGTGGCTAACAGGGAGGGGGTCGACGATGTTGGGGTGGAAGGAGATGAACCAGTGTGTTCTCGTGGAAGGGTGGAAAAAATGGCACCAGAAGGCAAGGGCAGATCCATAAGACTCATGGGTGCGGCCGAGCTCCCCTCGGCCACACCATGTAGCTGCGCCAGAGCCGCATCCACTGGATCTTCGGGGGAGACGATGTTGTCCAGAGTGGATCTCGTCGTGGGGGTGCGGGTCATGTAATTCGGCAACTACTGTCAGAGTCTGGGGTGATATGGTCCTCGTAGACGAAGTGGGCGGTGTGAGGGTCCGAGCCGTCTTCTTAGATCTAGGGGAAGAGGGAGAGACATATTGAAAGTATTGAAAGGCCGGAGGGTCTGGCGACTTGCTCCGGCGTCTCCGCCTCGTCGGCTTGCTCTGGGCGTTAGGTTTGGGTGTGTGCAGAGAGTGCTGGGAGGGCAGGGTTCGAGGTGGATGGGGCCTGGGTGTCCTGGTCCCAGACTCCTGGGGAATCTGTGGCAGGTGAGGTGCGTGAAGAGAAGGGATGGTGGGGGGGACAGGAGGTCGTCGGGTCCTGCGAGGACTCCCTTTGGGAGGGAAGGGGAGCAGTGGTCGAGGGGGGTTTGAGCGGCAGGCCAGGGCGGCGTGCCGAGAGGACAGAGCCGAGGGCAGCGGCGTAAGATATCCCCGGCCTCACCTCCCGACTCCGCACCCTGTCTCGCGCCTCTCGGAGGCTAAGGAAGTCCGCTACCTGCAGGCCTTGGACCTCCTCGAACCTGAAGAACAGGCATTCGCGGGATGAAGAGGGGTGTGCGCCTTCACAATTGGAGCATTTGGGTGTGTTGGGGCACTTGCCTGGGTGAGCGATTTGTCCGCAACGAACACACAGTTGGTGCGGCTGCCGGCAAACTGAGCTAACGTGTCCAAATTTGTTACATTTAAAGCAATGGGTCGGGTCTGGGATGTATGGGCGGACAGTAAACTCGCATGACGTGCGGTCTCCCATACCCCATACAATACGGTCGGGAGGGACTAAAGTATTGAAGGTAAGAAGTTGGCGCGGGGTGGGGGAGGGGGTGCCTTCCTGTCGGGATGTGAAGCAATGGATCTTAGTGACACCCTAGGGTGCGAGGTCCTCCAAGAGCTCGTTCACTGTGATCGATAATAGGCGAGGGTGTGGGGAGACGGACACCGAGCATCCAAGGACCTCAGTGAGGGAGAGTAGGGGTTTCGTTTCTGCGTTTGAGCGTGATTTTATGAGGAGGGAGTCATTCCTGTGTAGTCGCACATCATAGCGGCTAGAGTTGCTGCGGGCTCGGATGGACTGAAACGTCCGTTCAGAGTTGGTCGGAAGGGACCCAGAGGTAGACAGAATCACTAAGAATTTGTGGATACTTGGAAGGGATAGGGAGGCTGTAGGATCGAAGTGGACTGGGATATACAATGGTCGATAGGATGGACGTGAATGCCGACTTCCCTGTCCACCGCGGGGCTCTCTCCGTAAGGAGGCGGGCCGACGGCGGGTGAGGGGGTGCATACGGGGAGAGTAAGAAGCCGGGTTTTGAAGGCAAGCCTTGGTCAGAACCTGACTTGCCCAAAGGCGGCTGAGGTGGGCAGGGGCGAGAACCCTGCTCCAGAAAGTGTATGTCCAAGGGCATGTTAAGGTACAGGTTGGGGTCGGTAACGGAGAGTGCAAATATTCCGCTGTTGGAGGAGGGCGACCTCTTTAAGACGTGGTCTTCCAGTGGAAGACGACTCGGGGGGCCTGGTTGCCCACCACCCGAGTTCTAGGACAAGTAATAGTTTCTATACGTTATTAATTTTGTAGAACACGGACCCAGAGGACGCGAGAAACTGCCTACCGGTGAGAAAGGGAGGCTGAGCGCAAACCGCAGGGGGCCGGGGTACCTCGTCCCCAGGGCACACACCGTCGGTTTAAAAACGGGGCCCCGTGATGCGAAAATTTGCCCCCAAACGGCGCAAAGACCCGAGCCCCCCAATCCCACCGGCCCGGACACCCAACCATCCAACACAGTGACGCCCTAAGGGCGTCACCTCCGGAGGACAGCACTGGGGACCCGTACTGGGAGCCAAAGACTTTAGTAGCACTTAGCCCGTCTCCCCAGTAGCCGGTCCGGCATGGGTGACCTTTCCGGGGGCTAAGACCCCGCCGACGTAGCTGACTGGGTCAACACGGGATCCCACCCACCACGACAAGGTGGCCACAGTTGGGGGATATTTAGTCATACAAGGTCTAATTCAGAACTAGAGTGAAAAAGACGACGACGACTATAGAAGTGATAAAGGTTAACTAAAAAATACTTCTATAATTTTGTAAAAACGAAACATCACGCGACAATCTGACCTTTGAAGAATGAAAACAATGTATTAACCAATGATCTAAAAGACATATCTGAAATATCGTACTCAGCGCTCAGTATGAATCATCTTTCAGTATCCCAAAACTGATAAACTAATATGCGATAGAAATGCGTTCTATGAAAAAGAATTACGAGGAATGTATAATGGACTTTGACTACACAACAGATATCACACGAGTTATAGGGAAACTAAAGCACACTCAGCAATAGTCACGGACAAATGGAACGTTACATTGATTAAAAACTGCAAGAATGAAATAGCTAAGTCCCTATATTGGATATGGAGACAATCACTGGACGCAGGAGAAATACCGAGCATCCCGAAACCCCGCAAAAATAAATGATAACCAACATGGATTTCGGTCAGGAAGACTGTGCCTATCACAACTAATGGAACACTATAACATCACTGATACACTAAGTGGGATCTACTGTCACTAACAATGAAACTATGACGTGATATACACAGACTATGCCAAGGCGTTCGATAAGTGTGACCATGAAATCGTAGCACAAACTGAAATCTATGGAAATTGCAGGAAAAGTAGGGAAGTGGATAAACAATGTGTTTCACAACCGGTCTGCCATACTTTAGGGGGTGATATCTAGTAAAAAAGTTTTTTTTTATGTAGGAAGGAGGGGGCTAAGGGCGAGCGCCCGCAAAAGTGACCCCTCCACAGAAGACGGAGAGAGCCAAAAACAAAGTCTCTGAGGCTCAATGATGCCAATTTTTTTTTAAATATAAATTTTGAAAAGGTTGTGTAGTCTGAAAGATGCATGTATGTATAGTGAGGAATAGAGGGAGAAGCGTGTGTTTCAGAGCATGCTGGACTGCTCACAGGGTAGATTAGACACGGAAAAAGATCAGCTAAGGAGGATAGTGACAGGAGAAACGGGAGTTCCAGCACTCCCTGACTCCCGCCTAACATCCACCCCGAAGTACTTCCCTGGTCGATTGGTGTCTACAATCTCCTCCTACAGACGATACAGTTAATACAACATGGATGCTATTTCCAACCGTTGCGAAGCTACGGACATTTTAAGATGTGCAAACAACAAATCCCTACTTGGTGTAATTCGATAGATGGCAGCACTGGTGGTAGTTTCGGTTAACGAAGTTACCACTACTAATCCTGTGTTTTTTTCTTTCAGTTGGTTCTGATCTGTGGTACGAGACACTGTGTTGCGCTAAGGTGAACAATGAAAATGAATCAACAGTTTACACCCGCTGAATACGTTGATATCCACTTCACTTATGGATTCTGTGATGGTAACAGCAGAGCGGCAGTTGAGCAATATCGAAACGTTTTCCGAACTGCCGAATACCAAACAGGCAAGTGTTTAGTGACACACACCAGAGATTAAGGGAAACAGGGACAATTGTTCCACGTGACCAAGAACATGCAGCACGACGGCCCGTTGCTGTGGAGGAGCGCATATTGGACCTAGTACAACGTAGCCCAACTACCAGTGTTTGAAGGATTTCTAGACGAACTGGTGAATCCGCATCGCGTGTAAGGCGAACCATAAATGATGAGGGTTTGTATCCCTATCATTTGCAACGTGTGCAAGCTCTTCAAACGGGTGATTACGATAAACGTGTTCAATTTTGCCAGTGGATGGCTATGTATCGCCAAATTCTTAATCGCATACTATTTAATGATGAAGCACAATTCCTTCGGGATGGAATAACAATAGACGAAATTCCCACTTGTGGTCCGCCGATAATCCCCACGGAATCGTTGAAGGAAACTTTCAACATCGATTCTCGATGAATATTTGCTGCGGTGTAATTGGAGATCAGCTGATTGGACCGTTCGTTTTGGAACAACGACTAACTGCTGATATTTATCTGAACTTCCTGACGAACGAACTGCCACTTTTGATGGAGGACGTGCCCTTGGAGACAAGGTGCAGGATGTTCTTTCAGCACGAAGGGGCGCCACCACATTTTGGTAGTCACGTTACGGATTACTTGAATCAGCGGTACGGGAATCGTTGGATTGGCCGTGCTGGTCCAATATCGTGGCCCCAGAGATCTCCGGACCTAACCCCGTTAGATTTCTTTTTATGGGGCTTTATGAAAGAGATGGTCTACATTCTACAAGACCAAAGTACAAATGAGAGAAACTCTTGCGTCGGATTATGGATGTCATTGCTTACATACGAGAACACCCGGAAATGATTCAATGGGCAGTAGGGTGTCAATTTTGTCAATTTTTTTCAAATCAATTTTGGTAGTGAAAATATAGTGTCTTTTCATGTCAAAACTTGAAATTGGCCAACCAAAATGAAATAAAATAACCCTTACCTACATCAATTTTACCTTAAAGTTTCAGAAATTGACTCTCTTACTAAATAATAAAACATAAATTGATTAACAATTCATCTGTCAAAGAATTATCCCACTGATCGCATATGGAGTGTTTTCAAGGTCATATAGTAGTTGTACAATGTACAAGTCACAACATGAATAGAACTGTCCCTCACTCTCAGTCGCCTCTTAGATGTCATCGACGGTGGTTTGCCTGTTATTGCTCTTGTACCTACTTCAGTTATATTCTACTACATGAATACTACAGTTTAACTGTAAGTATGGATTATTGATTATTACAATTATTTATTATCATCATATTCTTCTGTCTAATTATGTTGTAATCACATGAAATATTTTTTATTGAATTTTAGAACATCGAATGACTAAACTTTGAAATATCGTAATTGATATAAAATACTTAAATGTTTTTCTTTCTTTTCAGATATTTCTAAGATGCCAAAATTGAAGACAAGAGGTCAGTCGTCATGCCACTTGAGCCTGTTAGTCGGTAGGCAAGGAGCTTCCCGTATCAGAACTACCAACAGTGCGAGACATGCTGAGACTAAGGTTACTCCTTCGTGAACAAAATACAAAGGATAGAAGGAACTACACAGAGAAAGAGCTCATAAGGGACATGATTCCCCCTCTTCTGCATCAGTGGAAAAAAGCTAATGTGTTATTCAAACCACCTGTACTCAATCAGTATAGAACTATTGAGCTAAAATTAACAAAGCTGTGGCACAAAGCAGTTGAGACATCACTTGGTAAAGACTAGCAAAGAAAAATAAATTTCTGCACACACTTGATACTCTTCTTGACATTTTTAACTGCCAGTGTCCCATAGAGTTGTGTTCTGAAGCCAATTGTTCTCCCTCATGCAGAAGAGAACCTCACCCTCATTGATTGTCGCTGTCCTCGTGAGAAGAAGATCCCCGTTTTGGAGCTGGCTTTCATAAAGGCGCAGAGAACAAAGGCAGGAGGCCAAGGAAGTATGCAGATTGGTTCGGCAGATTATTCAGAAACCAAAAAACAGATTGTTATTGCTAAGAAAAAAGAGAAAATCCGAGAGAGGGAAGAAAGTAAGAAAAAGAAGAGTGAAGAAGCCACCCAAAGAGATGAAGAGCTATCAAGAGGTTTCTCACTTTGAAAGCTCTTCAGATGAACAGAAAGAAGCAACATCAGATGATAGCTCCAAAATGCCATCTGAACCTTCGCCGAAGAGAATGAAATACAACACTAAAGACATCTCAAACACTGCCTTTGCCAGTATTCGCCACCATACGGGGCTACGAGAGACTGCAGAGATTGCCACTACCGCTTGGATAGATGCAGGCCTCATCAGCCGAGAGGATACATCCTTAGTGATAGATCATAATAAGATAAGAAGAGCACAAGAAAAAATAATGAAGGAAATATCTGATCAGCATGAAAAAGATTTGAAGGAGGAAGGTCTCTCGTGCCTTTTGTTTGATGGAAGAAGAGATGACACAAAAGTTCTCCTAGAGGTAGAGGGAATGGACAGAAAGTTTCCTGATCTCATCAAAGAAGAACACTACTCTGTGTGTTCTGAACCTGGTGGCCGCTATTTGTTTCACTTTGTTCCTGAAGCAGAAGTAGAAGGCAAGAAACATGCAGAGGCAATTGCTGATCAAATAATATGTTGCCTTCAAGAAAGAAGACTTGACAGTTCACTGCAGGCCGTTGGTGGAGACAACTGCGGGGAACACTGGATGGCAGGGCGGTGTTATGACGCATTTAGAGAAAAACTTGGAAGAAGGCTTGTTTGGATTGTATGTGATTTGCACACAGGGGAACTACCTCTTCGTCGTCTCATCCAGGAACTTGGTCCTACAAAGAGCAACAACAAGTGGTCAGGCCCCCTTGGCAACATGCTAGATGAAGCAACGGAATTAGAAATAAATACAAAATTTCCAAAGGTCGAAGTAGGCCCTCCCCTTCCAGTGTTGTGTGAAGAAGTTATCAAAGACCTCAGCACGGATCAATCTTACGCTTATCGTATTGTTCAAGCAATCAGATCAGGAGAGTTGCCTCAAAATCTGGCTCTCTTGGAGATTGGACCCGTAAGTCACAGTCGTTGGTTAACTACAGCGATTCGTTTCTGCAGGATTTGGGTTTCCAAACATGCACTGAAGGGCAAAATGCTACAGAATTTGATGTTGATTGTTGAATTTATTATTGGGTTTTATCTTCCTCACTGGTTCAATGTAAAACTTAATCCAATGTGGATGGAGGGGCCCAACCACATCTTGTTTCAATTACAGCTACTGAGAACCCAAAGGAAAGTAGTGGTGGACATCGTGTTACCTGTGGTGAGAAGGGTCGCTTGGTATGCTAGGCCAGAGGCAGTTTTGCAAGCAGTACTCTGCAGCCAATGTACCAAAGAGCGAACTGAGGCTGTGGAAATCATTCTAAAGCTTAGAGGAACATCACTAGATGATGACCAGCTGGGAGACTGCCCTGTTTCAGACAAGGAAGGTACCTCCGATAAACGTCAATGCCACGAAATTGTCAGAATTAGTTAACTTGAGTTCGGAAGTTTTGGAGCCACCACTGACAACATGTATAACAAACAAAGATTTAACACAACTTAAAGAGGCCCCAATGCAAGTGCCAAAGTGGCCTTCTCACACTCAGTGTGTGGAGAGATGTGTGAAAATGGTCACAGAAGCAGCTAGTCAAGTTTACAGTCACGAGAGGCGAGAAGGCTACATCAAAGCGCAAGTAGCAAGCTGAATGCTGATGTCAAGGAACCGCAGCAAAAAGGACATGACTGCATTGGTTACTTTCAAATAAAGACTCTGAATGATATCTTATTGCCACTTTAAATGTTGATAGGATGTTTGCGCACATTTGTTATTTTGTTACGAATTTACGGAAAAATGGAATTTTTTAATTAAAATTGATGTAGGTAGGAGTTATTTTTTATTGTTTTTGAAGCAAGGATATTATTTTGTATGCCAAATGATTACATTAAATTGCTACCAATCACATGATTTTCAATTTAGTCATTTCACCCCCAAAATTGACACCCTAATGGGCAGTAGACTCTTGTATGGAACGAGCAAGGCTGAAAACCAAGGCGGACATTTTGAACATTTATTATGTGTATCTCATAAAATGTAGCAATAAATACATCATATTAATACTCTCGTTTATTTTTTTCCGTGCACCTTAAGACGTCCGTAGCTCTGCAACGGTTGGAAATAGCACCGATGTTCTATTGACTTTTTATTCGATATCACCCCCCAAAGTATGGCAGATCGGTTGTGAAACACTGTATAATTTCCTTAATGAGCGGCAGCAAGTTCGTTACACTTCAAAGAATCTACAATTGGTCAGAAAGCAACAATGTGAAATTTAACACAGAAATTTCAACTATTAAGATACGAAAGAAGGGAGGAAGTAAAATCCATGGAATACTGTGCCCCAAATGGACACGAAATTCAGAGAAGCTCATAGAGATTTACGAGTTGTAATGACTGACAACACGAAATTTAAAACACAAAATAAAATAATAAACAAAAGAAAATGAATAACTGGAGAGATACTGAGAACCTTTAAAAGAAGGGACAAGAATATAATGATTCCTCTTTTGAAAACAATGCTCATACCCAAGTTGGAGTATTGCTCAACCTTAACAACCCGATATAAAAAAAAAGAGACATTATTCAACTGGAAGGGATTTAGAAAAGCTTCACAGCTATGATCAATGGATGCAAAGAACAATTACTGGGAAGCGTTACATAAATTAAATTTATATTCGCTGGAAAGAAGAGAGGTACATCATTATCTACACATGGAAAATAATGGAGAAACTAGTCCCAATCTCACTATAACCACACACAAAAGCTGGAAAGTACGAAAGGAAGAACGTATCGAATTCCCAATTTCAAGGAACATCCTCAAACCTGAAGGAAAACAGCTTTGTTGTCAGAGGACCAAGACTGTTCAATCAGTTGCTTAAGGAGCGCGCAAGAAACCAATTCCCTACCTCACCAGGCCAACTCAAGCGTGGCAAAAAGCCTGACCTCCGTGAAATAAGGAATCATCGCACGGAACACCTGAAAGGTTGAAAGGTTAACAATTTCTTTGAATTTCATTTCATTTTTAATTTCTAGCTACAAATAACATTACCCTGTGCTGTATGAGTTGTTTAAAAAATTATAGTATTTCAGTAAAGCCCATGGTATGAGAGTTAAGATACACTGCATAATTTGTATCTGGCACTTCAGGATTGATAGGAATGTGACGTAGGTTATTCTACCGAAACGTTTCTGTTTCTTGAGAAATGTACCTCTCTCATATGACTAAAAGGGCGTTTATATTTCCAATTATGGTTGGTTTGCTATGAGTTTCATATAAGCATAAACATCCGATTTTATTTCAAAATTGAATTAATGTACATTTTCTTTGTTTCAGATGTGAATTGTAATAATACACCTAATTCATTCTGTTACATATGCGGACGATTTACTACTACTAAACAAAGGCAAGAAAATATCGTACAAGTATGAAAACATTACCACGCCTACTTTGGTTGTAAGATCGGCGACCAGGACAAGGTTTGGGCTCCATATTATGTTTGTAAGTCGTGTGTGGAATGTTTGCGTCAGTGGGATTGTGGGAAGAAGGAAATGCCTTTCGGCATCCCCATGATTTGGAGAGAACCGAGAAATCACTCCGACGATTGCTACTTCTGCATGACAAACGTGTCTGGATATAATAATAAAAATAAGAGGCACATCACATATACGAGTATTCTATCAGCTATCCTCCATGTGCCACATTCAAGTGAAATTCCTGTGCCGAAGCCGCCTCTTTATTTTGAAAATTTTTATTCAGATGTAGACATCTCAATAACGGCAGAGTCATGTTCAAATAAGCATGACGATGAATATACTGTGGCCGAAAATCAGTCACCAAAATTGATAAGTCAGTGTGATCTCAATGACCTATTAAGAGATTTAGCATTGCCGAAAGACTCGGCAGAACTTCTTGAATCAAGGCTCAAAAAATGGAATCTACTTGCTCCTTTGACAACATTCTACTGGTACAGACATCGTGAAAAAGATTTCATCAATTTTTTCTCGACTGAAGGATCACTGGTATATTGCAATATAGTAGGTCTGGTAAAGGCGACGGGCAAAGACTACCAACCATGTGACTGGCGCTTATTTATTGATTTCTCAAAGCGAAGTTTGAAAGCTGTTCTTACTGCATAATGAAAACAAAGTTGCCTCTCTGCCTGTAGGACATTCAGTTCATTTGAAAGGGATTCGTGAAAACCTTTCATTTCTTTTAAACAAAAAAACTATGAAGAACTCACATGGTTTGTTTGTGATGATCTTAAGGTGATCGGCATTCTTTTAGGCCAACAGACTGGCTTTACAAAATACCGATGCTTTTTATGTCTGTGGAATAGCAGAGAGAGGGAGGAACACGATGTGAGGAAAGAATGGCCTCAGAGAAAACAGATTATTCCAGGACAAGCAAACATCATTGCTAATCCACTGGTAGATCGTAAGATACTGTTACCTTCACTCCACATAAAGCTTGGTTTAATGAAAAATTTCGTCAAAGGTCTCAACAAAGAAGGATGTGGATACCAATTTTTATGTCAAAAATTCCCTCAAATTAGTCATGCTAAGCCGAAGGAAGGTGTTCGTCGGTCCTCAAATAAAGCAACTCTTAAGCGATCCAGCATTTGCAGATGCATTGACAGGTCATGAAAAAGATGCTTGGCTAGCTTTTAAGGCTGTTGTGAACAACTTCCTTGGTAAGTTGGTAACAGAAAATTTGATGACTACAAAGAAATAGTTAAAGACATGATCCGAAAATATCGTTTGCTGGGATGTCACGCAAGTGTTACGATACTTCCTAGGACCTAGACTCTCATCTTGATTTTTTTTTTCTTTTTTTTTTTCCTGAAAACTTAGGCGCGGTAAGCGAGGAACAGGGAGAAAGATTCCACCAGGATATTTCAGAAATGGAATGGAGGTATCAGGGAAGATAGGATGTTCGAATGATGGCAGACTATATGTTGCTGGAGTCTAAAGAGAGATGTACCGAAATCAGTACTCACCAGAGAAAATCGACGAAAAGGAATTTTCTTTAGTTACGGACTGCTCTAATAAATTCAATGCGTTACTGTTGATGAATGGTTGGTTCAGTCCTTCACAATTTTTATATATAAATATACTGTATTTTTTTTTTTCTGTTTCAAAGTATGACCGCTCATGGCCACCAATAAATATACTGTATCTTACTTAAATCCGTATCTACATGCATTACCTATATTAATGTATATATGTAGTAATAATGTGTGTGTGTGTGTGTGTTTCTGGGCATGTATTACTACTGTAAAATGTTTGAATTGAATAACATATGCCATATGATTCGTCTGTTCTCTTACCCAACTGGTAACATTTTCTTATCTATACGTTACGTGTGATTGTGGAATATCTAGATATGATAGGAAAAAACTTTATTGGCTAAAATCACCCATTTTCAGTGAAACAAACAACTCACAAAAAATTTGAATTCGCAGGGCGGTGTAATACTCATTTTGAGGTTCATCTTGAAGCGAAGCCCTGAAGTATTCGACCCTAAACAAATGTAAATTCAGTTCAGATTTCACGAGATGTTCATGAGTAGGACATTTATTGTCCAGGTACGATTGCGCTCATTATTCGTAGAACACTCTTGAGAACAGATAGCGACACCTGTTCATGTATAAAATATCTCTTAAATACAATAGTAATTAGGAATGTGTAACACCTTCGCAAAATTGTCAAATATCATCGTTTAAATGGCTCTATGTTTATTGATATGAATCACTGTAATAGTTTTATTTTCTGAAGGATTTACATTTAATTTCCAATATTCTGAATAGTTTTTTATTTTCAGTACTGAGTTTCTTAATAACAACTCTAGATAAGAATTTGCAGTATGCTAAGAATACTGTCTTCATTTTTCCTGCTGACGCGTTTCGTTCATATACTTCGAACATCTTTCTAAACAACACTTAAAACAAAAAATAAAATAAATAAAATCGCTAATTCAATAAATGACGTAAACATCTCCAAATTACTAAAACGATCAGGAAGTTATAATGACGGTCATCTTTATGGACTACCTAAGATTCATAAAAACTACTAATCCACCATTACGCCCTGTCATCTCAATGAGCGGAACTGTCACACATGATATCGCTCAGTTTTTAAATAAGATAATAAGACCGTATTTTAACACAAATTTTATTGTAAATTCTACAACCGAAACACTAGCTAAATTATCTAACTTAAAAATAGTCAACGCTGAACAACTTGTTTCTCTTGACGTGGAATCACTTTTTACAAATGTACCAGTCATGGAAACCATAGAAATAATTTTGGACAATGTTTACAATAATCAAAATTTAATTGCACCAACTTTAAAAAAAAGAAGATATGAAACAGTTACTTATTTTGTGTTGTACAAAAACTCCGTTTAGATTCTGTGATGAAACCTACATACAGATAGTCGGTATTGCTATGGGCACACCATTAGGACCTACCTTCGCAGACTTTTATATGTCAAACTCAGAAAATAAAATAATGAAAGAAAAAACTTCTACAACCCAAAACTGTATATGAGATATGTCGACGATACCTTGACACTATTTAAAAACAATAACCACATTCCTTTATTTATTCGAAAACTTTATGAACTAAGTAAATTAAAATTCACATTTGAACCTGCCTTGAATAATACACTCTTTTCTCGACATTAATATATTCATTGGTCAAAATGGATGTTTAACAACTGGTGTACATGTTAAACCAACAGACAAAGGAACGTATTTAAATTATAATTCATATTCACCAGAAAAATATAAACTATCAATAATTAAAACACTCGTGCACAGAGCTTTCAATATATGCTCAAGTTGGCAACTATTTAATCAAGAAATTGATAGAATAAAACAAAATCTAATAAACAGTGATTTTCCGCTATTTTTAATCGATAATATCATGAACCAAACTCTAACAAATTTATATAACAAAAATAAGGATGATAAAAATAAAAATACAGGTATAAAATTTTACTTCGAAACAAGAAACCCAACAAGACTGAAACATGAAGAAAAATGCCTAAACAATATATTGGAGGCACATAAAACCAATGGATAAAGAAAAACTATCAATGTTAACATAAACTATAAAAACAAAATATTATCAAGTCATTTTTTGACACGTAACAAAAACCCTGATAAGCAACATCATGTGGTGTACCAATTTACGTGTCCTGTAGTTGACTGTACGTCGACTTACATTGGTTACATCACAAACCACATTAAAGAGAGAGCATACCAACATAAATATCGTCCAAGTGAAATTAACGAACATTACAGAGTAGATCATAAAATATTAAATTTAAAAAATATCTCGCAAAACTTTCAAATCTTATACTCATCACATAACGTACAAAAACTAAAAATTGCCGAAGCCTTTTACATTAAAATGAAAAAACCGAAAATTAATATAAAATTTAATGAACCTTCGAATATTCTTAAATTAATTTGAAATTGTATCAAACTTACAATCAAGAAATATACATATATATATATCGTAAAGAACGACGCTTGTATAGGAGATATTCCGCGCAAGACGAGAGAGAGAGAGAAGGAAACAAATGAAAAAATGAGGTAACCACCCAGGAATCGAACCCGGGATCTTCCGATTGCCGGTCAGATGCGATACCATTACACCATGGGCCTCACTCTTCCAAATGCCGTAATTCTTCTACATACTCGCAGAAACCAATGCCCCAAGGGGGCACCTCCCGCATGCCGTAACATTATATACATTCAATTGCAAAGAACACGCAGTATAAATAACGTAAAGAACGACGCTTGTATAGGAGATATTCCGCGCAAGACGAGAGAGAGAGAACGAAACAAATGAAAAAATACAAGCGTCGTTCTTTACGTTATTTATACTGCGTGTTCTTTGCAGTTGAATGTATATAATGTTACGGCATGCGGGAGGTGCCCCCTTGGGGCATTGGTTTCTGCGAGTATGTAGAAGAATTACGGCATTTGGAAGAGTGAGGCCCATGGTGTAATGGTATCGCATCTGACCGGCAATCGGAAGATCCCGGGTTCGATTCCCGGGTGGTTACCTCATTTTTTCATTTGTTTCGTTCTCTCTCTCTCGTCTTGCGCTGAATATCTCCTATACAAGCGTCGTTCTTTACGTTATTTATACTGCGTGTTCTTTGCAGTTGAAAAAAAAAAAAAAAAAAAAAATATATATATATATATATATATATACCGGTGTATATATATATATATATATATATAATATATAATATATATATATAATATACCGGTATATATATATATATTATATATAAAACCAATTTTACTTTAAAATTATGTATAAAGCTTGAAGATGTTCAAAGTATATGAACGAAACGTGTCAGCAGGAAAAATGAAGACAGTACTCTCAGCATACTGCAAATTCTTATCTCGAGTTATTATTAAGAAATTCAGTACTGAAAATAAAAAACTATTCAGAATAGTGGAAATTAAATGTAAATCCTTTATGAAGACACAGGCTGATATCGACTTTCTAAAGTTTTATTTTCTGTAATTCTCTCCTTTGAGGTGAGCGCGCGCCAAAATTCACAGCAGCAGTGGTTCAACTCTAAAGTTGTAACATGGAACTTATTAATACAAAGCAATTATATGGCTTTATGATGCTGCCTCAATACAAAACATTCTTCGTTTCTAAATAATATTTCTCTGTGACTTTATTACTGTATCAGTGTTGCTGATCTAGAAATAGCATTTGCTCCGGTATAACAATGCCATACCAGTAGTATCCATTCAGCTGTCGTCCATTTTCCAATTGGAAGATACATATTCTAAGCAGTGACATATAAAACCTACAAATACCCATCCATCTGGTAATGTTATTAAAATTCAATATGCATCAAAACATTTTTTTTTCATTCATAAACCGCCTATGTATGTATTTATATATATCAGGTTTTTGCTCTGTCTTTGTTATAACACAAAATAATATCTGAATCTATGTTTAATATTAAATGTAAATAAATAAATAAATAAATGAATCAATTTGGAATTTGCTCAGGGCGCAATAATGATTACCAAAAGTTCTGTTCATTCAGGATGACAGGCTTGCCAATACCATGAACATTGTCATCACGTCCGAAGGTTTTTTTTTAGTTTTTGCAAGACCATTTTTAATTCACTTCATTGTTAATTTATATATCCCCTTCTTGAATTTATATTTAATTATTCATTTATGTTTCCTTAGTAATATGTAAACCAGAGTGATGAATGAAAATAATTATGTTCTAAAAACATTTGGTAATGAGTCAACGAACCAATAAAATGTTACAACCGTTTGTAGTACACACAACAAATATATGCCAAGTGTCGCTATCTGTTCTCAAGAGTGTCCTACGAATAATGAGCGCAACTGTACATTTCAAACCAAATCCATACCTGTGATAGCTCTCCATATCGTGGTGTGAAATGTGGGTTAAAATGCTTCCATACGTTGCCTCAATCGGAGAGAAAAGAGAAGCGAAAGAGATCGGATGAACTAACTTAGCTTCAATCTCCGGCTCAGTTTCCAACCCGCTCATCGATAACAGCTCCTCATCAGTCGCTTCCGTCTCCGTTGAACTGAAAAGTAAAGTCGAAAGGCGTAAAATGTAACGCAGTATGGAGGCTCCCAGATCAGCTATTTCCTGAAATTAAACCTTTGAGGGTAGCCTGATAAGGGGGTGGGTAGGTATTGGGTTCGAGTTTCGATTCGGATTTCAGCGACAAAGATGCTTTTCTGTTTTCCTTGATGAGACAGTGGTTCGGATCCCACGGAAAGCTGTAGATCCCCTCCGTCATGATTCTTTCCTTCTGCGCGTACAAAAAATAATACCAGATGCATGGCAGTTACTGATATTTAGGTACAAACTTGTAAATATTACGGTTTTTCTGCTATTTTAACAACTGTATACCCTAAGTAAATTTTAAAGGGAAAATATACTTTTTCTATCAGTACATGTTGCTGTTGTCGTAGTGAGAGATTCACTGCTGTTTCAAGCGAGTCATACCGCAGCGAAAGCGGTTTAATCAGCGCGCCTCCATGCCAATGGACTCTACTGACTTCTCTCACGGAAGTATAATGAATGGTTCTACAGTGTAAATGAGTATAATGGCCATTTCTTTTTTTTCACAAATGTGAAAGGAATTTCTACCTTGCTTCGTGAGGTTAAGCGACGATGGGTCTGTTCAGTGGTTGGATGGGTGACCGTCCTCTGCGTTCAGATAATGTAGCAACCAAAGGTAGTTGGGATCTCACGTAAAATTGTCAGTCTCCTCCGTCACATGATCTTTGCTGTTACGGAGGTGATTAAACAATTCCAAAAGTTAATTATTTTTATTTTTATTATTATTAATACCTCGCTCCACTCGATGCATTTGAAGGGGACGAAGCGGAAACAGGAGGGAAAGAAATACTTTTCTTCCTCGCTTCGCTCGACGATGACGACCTTAAAGAGAACTTCTTCACGGGACTCGTTTCGGGTTCCTTCGCCGGCAGTCCACGAACGCTGAATGGACTCTCATCCAGAGGAACCTGAATCATGTCGTTCCCGTGCAAGTAGCTGAAATAAATTAATTGGACGTTTATTCCCTGTACGTTAGGTTGGGTTAATATCAGTAACATTAAAGTGTCTTATTGACGTTATGAGAACAAAGATGAACGTGAAAGATTAAAAAGAAAAAATTTACAGGGTAATTCAAAAGTCTAAGGATTTTATACATGCAACTATTTAGTTAACAATATTATACAGATAAGTGTTTAAATGATGAAACAAATCAAACAAAAAGTCTGTATGAATTTTGTTCACACAAATATTTTGTTAAATTGTAATTTAATCTTGAGAGAGTTCTCCATCCGCTATGATACACTTGTGGATTCTCTCTGCGAAACTCTTCATTGTTCTTCTGAGCATATCGAGTGGGATCCTTTTCAGTTCTTCATCTATTCTGCGGCCAAGGACATTCATATTTGGATAGATGACACGAGAGTGTAGAGTTTCTTACGCAAATAAGCACAAAGCCAGAAATTACATGAAGTTAAATCAGGTGATCTGGCTGGTCACTCGATGGAACCTCGCCGCCCAAGTCATCTTCCTTCAAGGTTGGTATCCAGAATCTCACGAGCAGCTGAAAAGTAATGTGGCAGCGCTCTATCATGTTGATAAAGCCAATTCCTACCAACGCCATTAGTAAACTGTGGCAAAACTTTGTCTTTCAATACTTGGCAATAGCGTTTTCCATCCATCGTCTCTCCATGTCAAAAGAAACGTCCTGAATAACCAATGCACGCCCAAACTGTTAGTGTAGCCGTTTTAATGGGTTTACCCAATCGTATTTTGGGATTTTTTTTCGCCCAGTAGTGAACGTTGTGTTTGTTTTCGTTACTCGTTAAACAGAAGACACTCATCTGAAAATTTGATCTTTCGAAGCAAATCTGGATCACCGTTGAACTCGTGTCTTATTGTTTCAGCAAACTGCAGCCGTTTATCAGAATTATTGTCATAGGAGCTGTGAGTAAATGGGTTTGTAATCGTGGTACCCTGTGATTTCAATATTTTTGCTACTGAAAATTTGGAAATACCAATTCCTCTGCGACTTTTCTCGATGAAAGTTGTTGGCTCCCTGTTTCCAAAAGTTTGAGTTTCCAGTATCGAATTGTGGTTGCATTTGGTGGTGGTTTTGGTGGTTTATTATATTTTTCTTGAAATAAACGCAAACTTTCTTCACAGTTATCATAAGAAATAGGCCACGATACAAGATACACTTTTCCTTCATTGCTGTATTCCATCCATACTGACATGACGCTGACTGGGGCTAGGCCTAAGGCGGTTATTCCTGGCCTTGTGTAGTTGCTTTGAAAAGTATCGCATACACTGCAGTCATATTATTGTAATTTATTTATTATTATCAAATTATTTGCATGTATAAAATCCTTGAAGACTTTTCTCCCACCCTGTGTAACAATGAGGCAGAGCATTTTTTAACCTAGTGAGTGGGCGACATGAATGTCACCCACTGAAGAAAATTTGTCGCCCAGTAAATTAAATTTTAGGGTACTGGGGGTACAAGGAATTTTCAAAATTTGTAAAAATAAAATTGTCTTGGGAGCATTGTCTTGGAAGCCATATAAATACATATAATACATGCACATATGCCACAATTAGAACCGTTTATCTTAAATGTAAATATGAAATTTACATTGAATATTTATATATAGATAATGCTAGTGTTATTTCAGACCACACGGGGATGGTGGCCTGATTAGGGAACATCCGGATCCATAGTATCCTTAATCCAGGGGTGTGCTGGGACCGGTTCGGTCCAGTTCGCCCGAACCGGTTGTTAAATTTTGATTGGATCACCGAACAGTTTGTTTGTTTTTAACAAATATTTAACAGTCAGTAGAAATTTATTTATATCTAATTTTTTTTTCATTTTTTCAGGATTTTATTGAAAAATATAGGTAGTATCACAAGCAGTGGTCGTTTCAATATTTATTTATTTTTTGATGAAAAATTAGTTTATTTTTAGATAATTGTCATTAGTGAGTATAAAGAATATGTTAAATAATGTCTGCCAAAATATTACAAAATGCTGTTTGGAAAAGCTAAAATGCGTTGGCTTCCGGGGCTCCGGACCCCGCTGGGGAAGCTACCGCTCACCCCAGACCCCCTAGCTTAATGACTCGCGCCATTGGCGCTCGCCGATTTACACCCCTATCTGTATCAGAACCGGCTGTTAAGAAATTGGCAGCACACCCCTATCTGTATCAGAACCGGTTGTTAAGAAATTGGTAGCACACCCCTGCCTTAATCCCCCCGCCCCTCACTTCCCGATCTGCCTTTGTCGCCCGGTGGGAAAAGCTTAAAAAATGCTCTGCTATGAGGTAGGACTTTTGAGTCGCCCTGTATATATTTACCTCGATGAATGGTTCATGTGGTAAGTGAAGGATTCTGACATAACACTGAATTCGTAAGGACGGTAAAAGTCATGATACAAATCAATCTTAAAAAAGAAAAGTTTACTTTAGCAATGTACCATCATGATTTATCAGGATCCGAGGTTCGCAGATCAATATAACTGCCACAAATATGATACAAATTGAGGACAAATTGCACGAAGAGAAGGATAACTGATAGATAGATTATCCCAATTGGACTGAATTTAGCTGTCAATGTGTCATACATCATTTTTTTTTTATTTATTTTCCAATATATTCATCCCGTCAAGACCGCATATTTATTATGAAAATCGCATCAAGCAATCATATAAACCATTCAGTGAACTTAAGACATGATAACTTTTACTTCCAAAATTAGAACATGCTTGAAACATTAATAAGATCCCTCTCATAACCTTTGGTTAGCTTCCGCCCGAATTGCTCATTCTGACGAAGGTCAAGCTTTTCACTCCACCTTAGACCTACAGTTTAACGTGGAATCCGAACCACGCCCCACCAGCATCCCAGCGTTTTAACCACCAGGCCACCCAGGGTACCCATTTATCTACCAACCACTTTCTTTATTGTGTGGAAGGATGAACATCTGGGTTTTGCTGCGCGCCGGCTGCCGTCACCGGGTCTCGATCCCGGGGCCGATGGATTCGTAGTCAGCGACGTTAACCACTACACCACTGAGGCGAGTTCATATTTGGAATAATATAGAAATAAATTTTAAAGAGAACACTTCTTCGTATTCACTTATATATATAAGGGTGGCCCACAGAAGGGGGGTGAAATTTTTGTGTGCTCATAGCCCAAACGTACCCTCTAGATGAGAAACTAACGCAGGTGAATTTGTTTTTAAATTAATGAATATTTAGGGTATGCACACGGCTGCCATTTTTAATGCCCTGTAATGCTAGGCTTTGACGTGGCCTATATAGCAGGCATAACTCGGAACGTAAAAAAAAATTGCGCAATTCGCCGTTTCTAATTCCAAATTACGTTCCTAATTAACTAATTAGTTTACAGTTGGCAACTCTTAATTTTGAACATACTACGATTTGGCATCGTATTTTAAATACTAACGGTTTTCCTCAGTTACTCTCCCGGCAAGAATCGGATAGGGTGTATTAAGTGTTCACGCATCACTGGGAATCATTTATCTTAGCTTGCTTTTTACTGACTCGGGTGAATATTTAATTAATTAATATTTAATTAATAATTAATTAATATTAATGTTTAATTTAGGTGAATATATATTCTATAGCGTTATAAATTGCTATGACGCTTAAAGTTGCTATATTACTACTGTTGTTATTATTTTTGGTTTATGTTGAATAATAATTTTTTTCTAGAAAGAGATGTACATTAGTGCAAGTTTAGTCCTAAAGAATAACGTTAAAAGTGTGCATGCTTAAAATTGCTATATTTTCTATTGCGTTATAAATTGCTATGACGCTTAAAGTTGCTATATTACTGTTGCGTTATTGTTTAATGTTGAATAATAATTTTTGCTGAAAATTCATGTACATTAGTGCATGTTTAATGTTAAAGTGTGACTTTAAAAGTCTACATGTTTGAAGTTGCTGTATTTCTACATTATTTCCATAGTAATAAAAAATGATGAAGGCCCTCGTTCATTTCCGAAGATGCCTCGAGTTGGAATGGATCCGAATTTTCAGGTCCCTGGCCCGTCAAATGCAGCTCCTCGTTCTGCATCTCAAACGAGGACTAAGAACTTCATGTCCCCTGGTTTTGCTGCCGCCCTGGATAGAACCAACACCAGCGATCGTGAGACAGTTCACATCGTGGCAGCTACTGTGAAAAGCCTTGGAGGGAACATTGATAAACTGGTCATCAGAAGCTCCACATTCAGGAGAACCCGTATGCGACATCGCAGTGACCACATGACTTCTGTGAAACAAGCCGTCTCATCTTCTGGCGCCAATACTGGAATTATTGTTCATCGGGATAGGAAATTCCTTCCATTCCTCACAGAAAATGACTACGTCAATCGTCTCCCAGTACTGATCTCTGGGAAGGATGTTTCGTCATCGTCAGAGGAGAACATTTAACTCCTGGGTGTTCCGAAGCTCGCATGTGGAACAGGAATGGCGCAACCAGACGCCGTGGTTGAGGCCTTGAAGGATTAGAAGGTCGAAGACCGAGTCGTCGCCATGAGCTTTGATACGACTCCAAGCAATACAGGTCATATTGGTGGAGCTTGCACTCTGATTGAACAGCGACTGGGAAGAAATTTACTCCACCTTGCTTGCAGACACCATATCTTCGAGGTCGTTCTCAGAGACGTCTTCAAGACAGTTCATGGATCGTCCAGCGGTCCGGAGGTTCTCCTATTTCAACGGTTCCAAAAGAATTGGCAGCGGGTCAATCAAGCAAACTTCAAGACTGGAATGATGGACGACCACGTCACTGCATTTTTCAGAGAGAACCCTGAATGAGTAAAAGAAGCTCTCGACTACTACATAAAAGCTCTTGAGTGTACGCAACCCCGCGACGACTACCGCCGACTCCTGGAGCTTAGCGTAGTCTTCCAAGGTGGGACACTTCCCCGAAGGATTCGATTTGGAAAGCCTAGCCCCATACACCATGCTTTTGCGTATGTCAAAGGCAATATACTGTCTCCATATATTCATGTTTCAACCTCACTTTAAGGTGTACCCTAAGGAAGAGAAGTCCATTCGAACCATGGCCCTCTTTGTTGCTCTTGTCTACGGACCAGCATGATTCAAGGCTCCCATAATTTTTGAAGCCCCGAGCAACGATATCTCCTTCCTTAAGAAAATTCAAGCATACAGGAATAAAGTGGATGGAGCAGTTGGAGCGGCAGGTACAAAGGCATTCCAACGACATCTGTGGTATTTGAGCGAGGAGTTGGTAGCTCTGGCGATATTCGGTAACGCAGTTTCCAATATGGAGAAGAGAGGAATCCTGGAGTCGATGAGGGTAAGGGGAGGAGAGAAAGATCCACCGAAGAGAATTAAAGTGCCGGAAGAGGACATTCCGTCACTGACGCTGAAGAAGCTGGCATCCAAGAATACCAACCGCTTCTTCCAGACCACGCTACTAGGCTCCAGATTCGTCTCTAAAGATCCATCCCAATGGAAGGATGATCCGCAGTTCCTCCAGGCCAAGGAAGTCCTCCAAGATATGCTGGTAGTGAATGATGTGGCTGAAAGAGGGGTGAAGCTAATTCAGGATTATAACTTCCATTACGAAGAACGAAGAACAGAAACAGTATCTGCTGCAAATGGTCGCTACACATCGACGCCAATTTCCTAGTGCAAGCAAGACTAACTTGTAATCGTGAGGACGGGAGAGTTGTTTTTCTGTTTCAATCAACATTGTTCATGTTTGGTTTGCCTCTAATTAATAAATTAATCACTTAAATAATAATTTACCTATAGATATGTAATACTTGAGGGAAAGAGATCAAACAAATGTAAGCTTTTCTTAGTCAGCTTGTGCATACCCTAAACAAAGTCATAATAACCTAAAACTTGGTTTGCAGTATTTTCTTGGGGGAACCAAATAAACACTCAGCACAAAAAAAAATAAACAACTTCGATTTTGTGGACCACCATAATAAATATATATATATGGGATGAATTTCACAATTAACACGTGAAATAAATGAATGAATGATGCAAATCCACAAGGAAAAAGAAAAATTATTCCAAGGTCTTTCGTGGATTCGTGTATTCAGAAGTGATTCCCTGACGAGGTGTACTTCTGAATACACGAAAGGCCTTGGAATCATTTTTCTTTTTCCTTGTGGATTTGCATATATATATATATATATATATATATATATATATATATATATATATATATATATATATACTCTCCCCCTCTACCTCCTCAAATCTTACAAAAAATTAATTTCATGCTTAAATTACTGTTATCTTTAAATTTAAAAATATTTACCTACATTAGGTTCATGCAAATCAGTATTAACAAACGTATACTATCGAATTATTATTTCAATTATGAATCTAAATTACTTTAATAAATGTCATGATCCCGCGTACATAAACTACTTAAATGTAAGGAAATAATTGTTTTATGAAAGGTAACTTTCACTGCCTCATATTTGGCAGTTCTTAAGATGTACTACTAAAATTTGGGTTTTTACTGAGAAAAAAATTGCCCTTGTATTCTCTCTGTAATGTCTTCAGACAATAAAGTATTTTAATTATTATTATTATTATTATTAAAACTTTACAGCTAAAGGTGTATTTCTCGCAAGGTACCAAAGAAACAAAACTTTCAAGGAGACTTTCCGAGTTATGGGGGTTGGGTATGGGTGAACTCCACAAATCCCCTGAACCCAAACAATTATATAGTGGGGTGGTCGGGAACTTCAACCGCGGGGCTGGCAATCGAACCCGGACCTTCGCAACCTAAGTCCTTTCTTCAACCAGACGAGTTACGAGAAAACAATTTAACCTATGAATTTAAGTTTCAATTTAAAGCTATAATGGATGGAAATTGAACAGGCATAAAGTGGGGGAACTGGGAGTTAGTGAGACTCGGAACCAGCGTCGCGTAATTTTAGAGTGATCACTACATCTAGAACACCATAAAAAGTTAGTTTAAGCAAGACCAATATTTATGCTTCTTAACTATTCAACTCCCTCGCCTTTGGAAATTACGTAGATGGATTTTAGGTGTAATAAACGCACTGGTTTCCCACTTTATTGCCTTTTTCATTTCTATTTTATTTAAGTGCCATCATTGCACTCAAAACAGAATTCTTAAAGTCATAATGAAAATAGTTGCCACTCAGTTAACAGCTATTCTTCTCCCGTGACATGACGAACAAAAGGAAAATGAATTTTGACTGGCTACCATTTGTATCAACTGCGGATCAAATACAGACGCGAAACACCAAACAATACTAATTATAAAAGGCTTTTAAAAAGAATTAAAACAAAATTTAAAAGCTATCAATAATTTTCTATATAAAAAATCAAGATTAAATAAATCGCATTTAGATTACACACACAAACACGCACTTCTGTTTGTAGTTAGTAGGTTGTAATTTTGTTGACAAGCACCGCACCCACCCCATCAAGAATTGGGGAACGATTTTCAGACGAGTATAAAGGAGATGGAGGAGCCAAAAAGAACGTCACATACCCTCGGGTCAGACTCGTTCAAAGGAACGAGGTATTCGGCTTTTCTGTCGACCTGATCGCATGGCAGAGGAAGACACTCCATCGCTTCCTCGTCCCACCATTGAGAAGTGCTCTTCCTAGACGACAAATAAAAAAATTCAATCAATTCTTATAAGGAAATGGTTATACTGTATTTTGTCCACAATCGCCCATACACAATGAATTATACTAATGCAAATACATCAAAGTGTATGTATGGTTGTGGAATTACAATATGTGCGAACAATTATGGAAATATTATATGAAAAGCGAACTGAACATTTCAAAATTCAACAAACTCAAAATCTGACCAATCTTTAAAAAAACACTCACTCACTCACTCACTCACTCACTCACTCACTCACTCACTCACTCACTCACACTCTCTCGACCAATTGAAAAGTGCATCCAGCGACCAATCATAAAAAAGGTCTCTGTGACCAGTTGCAAGATAATTTTTGCAACCAATTATAAAGTAATGAATTTTGAAATATAAAGGATTATATTCCGAGATTTTACTTCTGCCAAGATTCTTTTCGCAACTGTTATGTACGTAATGCAAGTCTACATGAACGAGTACTTGTGCAAATGTTTATATGCGTGTCTGTGTTTGTGTAAACGCGTGAACTTACTCGTGACATGGCCGTGCAAACACGTAAACTTACTTGTGACAGGGCCAAACGTTTCGAGCTGACGAGTGATGGAGTAAGTAATCGGATGCCAGCTCCCAAATGGGATGAAACTGTTTCAGAGGAACAAATATCCCGAGAAACAAATTTATTGCTTGCTGTTTTTCTTGATCTGAAGTTTAAGCAGAAAATAATAAATAAGACGAATAAGAAAATAAAAATAAAAATAAAAGTAAAATGTTTAAAGCTCAATTCTCTTGTTTTATTCACCGCTGTTTCAACATGGAAATACCATATCGCAGCCCAAGTTCTGGATTTTTCATAAAAACTTACGATTCAACAAAATCCCTTAGCGATTAATATACAGGGTGTCCCATAAGTCCGGCATCATAGGAAAAATAATAAAAAAAGGCAAAACAAAAGCTTTTATTTACAGAACGTGCTCAATATGTATTGTTCCGTAGCCCATTCACAAAATTCCATCCGCCGGTCGGGATCATCTTCGCTTAATTTCTGTAGGATCTGAAGTTTATATGGATGCCATTTGTGAGCCTGAAGAATACGATGGATGCTACTTTTCGACACTCCTGTCTCGGCGGACAATCGCCGAAGAGACTTATTGGGACTTCTGTTAAAATGAGCCAGGATAGCAGTCGCTGTATCATCGTCAGTGGACCTCCTTGAAGGTCCACTGCGTGGTTTATCTTCTATGGATCCTGTTTCCTTAAACTTTGCAACAAGTCTGCTAACACAACTCTGTGTTATTGGCTCGCGGTCTGAATGCAGTCTGTTAAATTCAGCAGCGGCCTCTCTTTGATTCCGATTTCCTATGAGTAGAATTATCTGGATTCGTTCTTCCTTGCTCTCAGACATTATGGCCTGTAGAAAGAGAAAAATATGAATTATGGTTTGTAGAAATAGAAAAAAATGAATTTCTCCTATGATGCCGGACTTACGGGACACCTGTATATACACACAACCTTACAAAGGTTCCGAGCGATGATTCCTCATTTCGCGAAGGTCAAGCTTGTCGCCCCTCCTCTCGAGTTGGCCTGATGAAGTAATGAGTTGGTTTCTTGTACTCTCCACCTCACATAGCCAGGTACGCACGGCTCATCGGGGATTGTTCTGAGCCAGGCGTCTAATCTTCTTCTGAAGATGTCCACTGCATCTCCCTTCATGTTTCTTAGGTCTTTGGGCAGCTGATTAAACAGTTTTGGTCCTCTCACAACAAAACTATTTTCTTTCAGGGTTAAGGATGTTCCCTGTCTCCCCTTTAATTTGGGAACACGACAGTCTTCCTTTTCTACTTTAAATCCACTGTTGTTTGGGGAGTTACAGGGTTCAGAGGAAGATTAGGGACTAATTTCTCCATTATTTTCCAAGTGTAAATAATGCTCTCTCTCTCTCTTCTCCTTTCCAGTGAATATAGGTCTAGTTCGCGTAACCTTTTCCAGTAATTTGGTTCTTTGCACCCATTGATCTTGGCTGTGAAGCTTCTCTGGATCCCTTCCAGCTGTCTAATATCTTCTTTTTTATATGGGGATGTTAAGACCGAGCAGGATTCCAATTTGAGTATGATCAGTGTTTTCAGTAGAGGAATTATTACATTCCTATCCCTTCGTTTAAAGGTTCTCAATATCTGCCCCGTTATTCTCTTTGCTCTGTTTACTGCTATCTTATTTTGTGTTTCAAATTTCGCATCATCAGTCAATACAACCCCTAAATCTTTTGCTCTAGAATTTCCCTGAATTTCCTGTCCATTTGGGGTATAATATTCCATGGATTTTAGGTCTTCTCTATTTCTGCACCGTAACAGCTGAAATTTCTCAGTGTTAAACTTCATATTTTTGTCTTCCGTCCACGTGTAGATTCTGTTCATGTCGGTTTGTAGAGATCCTATCTTTTGGGTTTCTTATTTTTCTACTGATCTTTGTGTCATGAGCAAGGATAATATATATATATATATATATATATATATATATATATATATATATATATATATATATATATATATCGGAGGTCAAGCTGGTGGCCCCGCCTCTAGGTCTGGCTTGGAGGACGACGAGTTGCTTTCTTGCGTTCTCCACCGTACATAGCCAGGCACGCCTGGCTCATCTGGTACCGTCCTGAGCCAGGCATCCAGTCTTCTCTTGAAGACTTCAACTTTGACCCCCTTTACGTTTCTGAGGTCCTTTGGAAGCTGGTTGAAAAGTCTTGGCCCCCTGACAACCAAGCTATTTTCCTTCAGAGTTGAGGAGGTCCCTTGTCAGGTCTTTAATTTGGGAATACTACACATTCTGCCTTTCCTATTTTCCAGTGTTGTTTGAATGGTAATTGGGTTTAGTTTTAGGTTTGGTACCAGTTTCTCGATCATTTTCCATGTGTAGATTATGGTGTACCTCTCTCTTCTTTCCAGGGAGTACAGATTTAGTTTACGTAATCTTTCCCAGTAGTTGAGTTCTTTGCAGCCATCAATCTTGGCTGTGAAATGCCTTTGCGTTTCTTCTAGTTTATTAGTTTTTTCCTTTTTATATGGGGACGTCAAAACTGAGCAGTATTCAAGTTTTGGTATAATCAGTTTTTTGCAGGGGAATCATTACTGCCCTGTCCCTTCTCTTGAACGTTCTTAGTACCTGTCTGGTGACTCTGCTTTATTTATAGCTATCTGGTTTTGTGTATATTTTGTTCGTGTCCCTCTGCAAGGCTTCCACGTCATGTACATCGCCGATTTTTCTGCTGATCTTTGTATCCTCTGCAAAGGATGTTACTATACTGTTGCTGTTTACTCCGCTGTCTATGTCTTAGCATGATAATGAACAGGAGTGGGGCCAGTACTGTCCCTTGTGGTACTGAGCTGCGTACTTCCGATTCTGATGATGATATACCTTGAATTTTGACGACCTGCAGACGTTCTCTGAGGAAGTTGTAGATTCATTTTCCCACTTTGCCTGTTATTCCCATATATTTAATTTTGTGTGCTATTATTCCATGGTCACATTTGTCGAAAGCTTTAGCAAAATCTGTGTATATAACATCGTAGTTGTCATTGCCTTCCAATGCATCTAGGATATTGTTGTAGTGTTCTATTAGTTGTGATAGGCATGATCTACCTGATCGGAATCCATGCTGATTTTCGTTGAATCTTTCCCGTGTCTCCAAGAAGTCATAAATTTTCTCTCTAACTATTCTTTCAAATACTTTGGTGAGGTGGGACGTCAATGACACTGGTCTATAGTTCTTTGCTTGAGATCTGTCCCCTCCTTTATATATAGGACAATGTTTGCTCTTTTCAAGATGCTCGGTATTTCCCCAGTGTCTAGGGATCTTCTCCATATCCAGTATAAAGGTGTAGCCATTTCATTTTTACAGTTTTTAATCAATAATGCGTTCCAATTGTCCGGACCTGCAGCTGAATGTGGTTTCATTTGTCCTCTAGCTCTCGAGTAGTGTGGGCGTAAAATGGACGAGTGCAATGCAGTTGCAAATGTTGCAAGTGCGCCACCCCTACCCCTTGTTGCAAGGCACCCATCGTTCCAACCCCATTTGTTGCAAGGCACCCATCGTTCCAACCCCATTTGTTGCAAGGCACCCCAAAATGGGGGAGGGGGGATGTTGCAAGAGCAACAAGGGGTTATGCAACTTGGAGGCGGAGTTATCCCCCAAGAGAGAGAGAGAGAGGAGAGAAAGGAAGAGGAGAGATGTTCACCCGGCTACTGCCAGGTGCATATGAGGACTTCAGTCGAGCGGCCGTTGTTTTATAGGCCCCCCTATTCAGCCAGTTGGCATTATCAGCCTGTGCCTCCGGGCATCAGGTGGCTTAATCAGCCAGTTGGCTTAGAAGGCTGAGTTGCCAGATTGCGCTGTTTATTTAATTAAAGCATATATTAAGGCTTAATCAGCCAGTTGACTTAGAAGGCTGAGTTGCCAGATTGCGCTGTTTATTTAAGTATATATTCTGACTTAATCAGCCAGTTGGCTTAGAGAAATGCCACGAATTTAAATGCAAATAATTCATAAAAGTTTTGGCTGGGTGTGCTATGCACCATCTGCCTGCAATGGGACTCGAACCCGGAGCCATGCTAGATGTTGCAATGCCATAATGATCCCCGTAGGTCTAAGGTGGGGGCGTAAAACGCCGAACAATTCGGACGGAAAGCAGAGGCGTGCCTATATATGAAAATTTCCGGAAAAAGTTAATCTAAAATAGTGTAAGCACTTCCTCGTTTAAAAGTAGGTCTAAGGTGGGGCGTAAAACGCCAAACAATTCGTACGGAAAAAAAATGGGCTCGAGACCGGCACGGGGTGCCAATCAGAGGACAAATCGTGCGGGGTGTTAAAACTTCGAACAAATCGGACGTGGAAAAAATGCCAGACCCCGTTATAGCAACACTCGATCATTTCGTATATATATATATATATATATATATATATATATATATATATAGAGAGAGAGAGAGGAGAGAGAGAGAGAGAGAGAGAGAATCAAATTATTAGAGCCACCCCTTGAAAGACACATTTTCATTATAATATGGTGTTTTTAGTTTTTAAAAATAACCTTTTAAGTATGCAGACAGTATTCCAAATTTTTAACACATAGTGTTCTCTACCTGAATAACAAACTGGGGATAGAGGTCAATTTGGGGAGTAGGGGGACGGGAGTATGTGAAAAGTGGGTTCAGTAGTGTTTCAGCTGTGAAAGTGGAAGGTTGTGTCAAGTGGTTAGGTGCGTTAAGTGTATGTTAAGTTAATGATAAGTTACTGTAGGCTACCCAACATGGGTAAATGTGATCTATCACCAAAGAAGAAAGGTAGAATGCTGTCGCTGCTGACTGCAACTGATTATTCTCACAGAAAAATAGCCCGAGAACTGAATGTGTCACGTGCGAGTGTTGACAGGATCGCATCAAAAATTAAAGTTGAAGCGGATAATCCAGAGCTGACTCCAAAAAGAAAGGGTAAATGTGGTCGGACAGATGCATTGAAAAGAAACTAGTAAATAATAGAAGCACTACTAACAAACTTAAATTGGAGCTGGAGAAGGAAAACATCAACATTTCGACAATGACCTTAAGAAGGCATGCCAGGGAATTTAGATTGAGTAGTCGCCGGCCAAGGAAAACGCCAAAATTGACTCCAACAATGATAAAAAAAACGCTTAAAGTGGGCTAAATACTACTCAAAGTTCACTGTAGATGACTGGAAATCGGTAAGTCACAATATTTTAGTGATCTTGTATGCTTATTTTGAGTAAAATGTATTATTTTGATATTTGTATGACAAGGCACATTTCATTTTGGTTGCAATCATTTCTTTCTCTTTTCATTTGCAGGTGTTTCAGTGACGAATCCACATTCCAAGTCATGTCTGTGATAAATCAGTACGTTAGGCGACGTGTTGGTGAGGAATATTATCCAAACTGTGTCGTAAGTACGGTTAAGCATCCAACATCTGTCATGATATGGGCAGTGATAAGCGGTAAAGGTACTGGACGAATTTACATTGTTGAGGGTAATGAGGCAGGACCAATACTGAAAGGTTTTGGAAACAAGACTTATTCCACAGATCGCCGACTGGTTTCCAAATGGTGAGCCATTCCATTTTATGCAAGATTCGTCCCCATGCCACACTGCAAAGTCAGTTAAAAGTTTTCTGGCTGCAAAGAATATTCCTCTCGTGGAGTGGCCAGGAAATTCTCCGGATATGAACCCTATCGAAAACCTATGGGAAATAGCAAAGCGTAGACTGAAAGGCGAGGAAATAACGACTCGAATACAGTTAATAAAACGATTAATTGCCGTTTGGAACCGTGATCCTGAAATACAGGCCAGCTGCAAAGCCTGTATGGAGTATGCCTAGACGGGTTGCTGCCTTAATTAAGGCCAAAGGAGGACCCACTAAGTACTAAATGTGTTTAATATGACTAAAGTGTATATAAATATATTCTGAAATAAAATAAGTGTTTAAATTATCCAAATTTTACTATTATTAGCATTAGAAATAAACTTATACAAGAAAAGCTTTATGTAGTGGCTCTAATAATTTGATCACCCTCTGTATATATATATATATATATATATATATATATATATATATATATATATATATATATATATATATATATATATATCATCTTTCACATTTAAAGATAAAGTTTGAAACAGCTGTTTCTGTTTCTTTAATCGCCGGATGGGTCATTTCAGTTTGCGCCATTATCTATGCCTTTCTGCTCAAATATCATCCTTCGTTCGCATTTAAAGATAAAATTTGAGAACATCTGTTTCTTCAACAAAAATTTGAATACATGTCATAAAAGGTCTTCCATTCTGAACGTATCTCATATATATATATATATATATATATATATATATAGATTATTTATCAGCAAATCTCAAGATTCGAGATTAGGTTTGCGTTTACATCTCACAGCTGTGAGCCATTTCAGTTCGCGCAGCGATATCGTATTCAGCGATAGAGTAAATCACGCATATTTGCCATTATCTATTCCTTTCTGCTCAAATATCATCCTTCGTTCGCATTTAAAGATAAAATTTGAGAACATCTGTTTCTTCAACAACAAAAATTTGAGTACATGCCATAAACGACCTTCTAATCTGAACTTATACACTATATATATATATAATATATATATATATATATATATTCGTTAGCGTTTAAAAATCTGAAACTTCTGTTGTCTTATCGAATGTTCTCAATTTCCAAGATTATCGGCAATACATGCATTTTAAATTATGCTCAAAGCACCATCATATATATACCATATGTCCCACAAAAAAGTACACCCAACTTTAGATTGTACTAACTCCTCCAAAAATTGAGATATTTTGGATCTGTTTGTTTGATTTAATATAGCAAATTATTCTTTGTTAACGTTCAAATTTATTCATGTTTAAACGATTTAGTGTTTAAGCATCTGCTTTTAACTGAAGGGTACAGCAAAATGGGTTGCGCGGAATGATCATTTCTCCCAGACAGATAGCTCCTCTTGCTTTAACCAATGTGCTACTTTTTACGTCGAAGGATATTGCAAATATATTTTTTAAATAATTCGAACTTTTGTATCTAAGATACGAGTCATACATATAAATGAAGAATCTGAATTACTAAATTTATAAATAACTTTGAAACCCTTATCATGCAGTTTACACGAAGGCAGCGCGTTCTCATGGTCACAACTTATGTGCAAACTAAAAGCTTAAAACAAGTTCAGAATACCTTCGAACTGCAATTTCCCGATAGAGCTTCTCCAACTAAACATACAATTTTGAAGAATGTTCGGAAATACAAAGAAGAAGGAACGGTCCTCAATTTGAACAAAGGACGTTCAGGCAATCTGAAGACGGCAAGAACAGACGAGAACATTCAGCATGTTCGGCATTTATTAGAGAGACATCCAAAAGTGTCCACCAGACGAAGTGGTACAGAACTCTCACGCATGTCATTTCATCGAATAGTTCGTGAGGATTTGAATTTGTACCCATACAGAATGGAAATTTGACATGAACTCATTGAAGGAGATCTACCTCGCCGCCTAAGATTTTCCCAGTGGTTTCTTGAAAAACCAGAAAGATTCACAGAACAATTAGTGGTTGGAGATGAGGCGGCCTTTTTTATGAATGGTCTAGTGAACAGACAAATCTGCCGTCAGTATGCACCAAAAAATCATCCACCTGACAATCATATCTACGAAAAGAATAACTCTAGACAAAAACTGTCTCTCTGGGTAGGACTGTGCGGTAATGGAGCGTTAATTGGCCCGGTCTTTTACGATGGTAATCTAAATGGTGAAGCTTACCTAGAAATGATAGACCGAGAAATCCTTCCACAAATACGTATTACTTATGGAAACCGATTTAATCGTATTTGGTGGGTGCAAGACGGAGCTCCTGCTCACAGGAGTTATTGTGAAGGAACGCTTGCAGGAAGTCTTCCACCAAAGAGTAATTGCTACAGGCTATGACATTGAATGGCCTCCCAGAAGCCCTGACTTGACCCCGTGTGATTACTTTTTATGGGGTCATTTGAAAAATAGAGTATTTGCATCACAACCTATCAATTTAGATGATTTGAGGACTCACATCACAGCTGAAATCAACTTGTTAAAAGACAATCCAGATCTTATCAAAAGAGTGATGGGGAAGATGAGAGCTCGACTCCAGATTTGTATCGATAGGAATGGCGGTCATGTTGAAAGAAAACGAAACTAAGCATAACTTTTGCAATAAGGAATAAAGAAAAATCTGCTTTGTATCTTATTAAAATTATGTTAAAGTATCTATTATTATGTATTTGTCTTTTCATTACATCGATAGCACACACATTATTTTTTCATTGACCAATTTTGCGCAATCCATTTTGTTGTACCCTTCAGTTAAAAGCAGATGCTTAAACACTAAATCGTTTAAACATGAATAAATTTGAACGTTAACAAAGAATAATTTACTATATTAAATCAAACAAACAGATCCAAAATATCTCAATTTTTGTAGTAGTACAATCTAAAGTTGGGTGTACTTTTTTGTGGGACATACGGTATATATATATATATATATATATAATTATATATATATATAGTGGACCTAGTTTCAGCCGTTTAAGGTGATAATGATTTAATTGTATGCTAGTGATTAATTGATGCAATGACTAATAATGGATTGAAATGCTTGAAAATGATTACACAAATATCATTTATATGTAAGACCATTATGTGATGTTAAGTGACTACGCCAAGAAAATATTTAGTTATCACATAAATATGAATTCAACATAACGGATGATACGCGGAATTACGGTATTGAAATGACACTTGAATTGGATAACATGCCTACTGCGTTCTTTCACGAGAGTCAGTTGGAACGCTTAATTACACTTGGGGTATAGTCTACCGTTCGGCGGTATTTAATGTAGGCTTCACAAGAATACTTAGAATAGGAGGTACTTATCTTAGGACGATGTAACTTCTGTTGAAGGCGGGTTGAAGAGGAACTTATTACCGTAGACTCGAGTTGTCGTTGTCCGTTAAGCCTCTCGAGATAATGGATGTAGGCTTCGTACGAAGGCCTGAGGTGATGTTACTTCTCGAGGTGCAGGATGGCCTTAAATGATCTTGCAGGCGTAGGCCTGAGGTGCTGAATATATCTCGAGGAATGTAGAGAAACTTGAAGGCTGACCTTGTAAACCGTAGGCCAGAAGTGATTCTGGTTGGGCTTCGAAGGATTGCTTCTGCAGGCGGTCTGTAGGTCTTACTTGATGATAAATCGTAGGCCTTGAAGGAAGTAGCAGGCCGCGCCTCCGGCGGGAAAACCGGAGGGCGGTTGACGTGATGATCTGCTCGACGAAGTAGAAAGCGAGTGTCTGTGTGAGAGTGAGTGAGTGAGTGTAAGCTCGCTTTTATACGTAGTTCCTGTGACGTAGGACTTCGCGCCAAATCTTAAGACGCTTTGTCCGCGCGTCCTTTAGTTGAAGAGCTTGCGTTCGCCTTTTGGGAAGGAACAGACGTTCCCATTGTTTCTCTTTGTCCACGTGTGTTTTCCAAGACTGATGATAGCGTGGAAGGAAAGGATTTGTCTGTCTATTTGTTGGTCTATTTCTTGTCGATCCGCTACATATATATATATATATATTTATATATATATATATATACATATATATATATACATATATATATGCGCTGTTTATTTCTTTATCACCAAGCCTCAAGATTCGAGATTAGGTTTGCTTTTATACCTCACAGCTGTGGGTCATTTCAGTTCGCACGATATCGTATTCAATGATACAGTTCATGACATATCTTTGGCCATTATCTCCCTCTCCCCCTCCCCCTCCCGAATACAAGATCGAGAACCAAATCGTAACTTCTCTCTCCACGAATCGGAGCAGCTGACACATCCCCAGATTTCACGGGACAAGCAACCACATCCCTGTGGGGCGGCTCCCAGGACCGCTGTTTAGCTGCTCTGCAGGCCGACGCGTCAAGGTCCGCCCAAAATTCACCGCCAACCAATAGGAAGCTAGCGTTTGTTGGTCACAGGCCCCCTTATAAAGGGAGAATCTCAACGCAGAGCCTCAGTACGTACATTTACCGCTAGTGCCTTATACACCATGAGTCAAATATCTTTGTACAATTCCCCCGATCTGATTGGGGATGAAGACTTTTACGCTCACGCAGCGCTCCACCTCTTCAATGCTACAGATCGGGATGAACTATTATCTATGGAAAATAGTGATGAAATACTAGACCCGCTCAATGAACACGCTGATGAGATGTAATTAACCCCTAAGTGTCATAATAATTGTTTTTAAAAAGTTTGTAGTTTCTCGTTTATAATTAGTAATCTAGTGTCAATCGGTGCTAACTTGTAAAAGATGTCAATATATATATATATATATATATATTATATATATATATTATATAGTGGATTCAATAATATTTTTCTCGATAATTTAAAGATATTTTCTCATTTATAAATAATTAGTAGCCTAATTTCCTTTTATTCCGATTTTTTTCTACATAAAAATTAATCCCATTGTTTTTATTTCCATCGCGAATATATCTGTATATATATATATATATATATATATATATATATATATATATATATTGGAGTTTTAACAATAATTTTCTCGTTAAGCAAACGTGGCTGTTGGATACAAAACGAATTATCTGCAATTTCGTGACATTAATCTCTATTTTAATTACAGGACCGAATCCGAGCTAGGCCGTATTATGCTACTTTTGATGAAGGGTGATAAATGAAATGGGGGCTTCACCGCCCAGCCAACCAGTGATCTGAATACAGAAGTTGAGGTATTGGCGCATATTCGGTCCAGCGAGTGCCACGTCATCGAGGAGATAATGTAAGTATTTTTGAGGTTAAGAACAAAACGCAATATTTTCATTTATTAAATAGCAGAAAACATGTACAAAACGGTATCAGTATCCGTTACAAAGTCTTAATGTAGTTACAAATGTATATACAGCTTTACACAATATAGATATACACCTTTACACATTACAGTGTGCTAACATATGGGAACCTTTTTTTATCTGTTGCATACACTTTTATCGTTCATATCTGTGTCGCACAAATCGAATAATTTTAAAAATTCATAAATCCCTTCCCACGTGACATGTGCATGAGAAATAAAATGCAATACAACCGCATGTTTCAGTATAATATCCTTGAAACGATATGGGGACCAAAATCTCAGGCACGTTGCGCATAAACTTCACAATTACCGAATCATTCCAGGCTGAAATCCGAGTGAATCAAAATAGTACATTCTTTCCCTATTTTTAAAATAGATTGCAAACCAATGAATCCCCTCACCCCACAATGTCGGTGTTAACGATAATCCCGTACCAGTTTCTCGTACTTGGCAGCTTCAATATTTCATTCTTCGCAAACACCGATAAATTTTGAGCGTGAAACGGTCACTTTTCATCTCTCTGGAGTGTATTCGCATCCATTTTAAAAGTCTGTGACCACGTTCCTGAAACGATCAACTTCTATTAGTGCCTGTGATTCGAGGTACACGAGTACACTTATAGGCGCGTCTATAGGCTTGGCAAATTCCAACCTGACTGAGATATTCCCACTCTGCTGTGGACTTAAATGCGTATCTGTGCCAGCAGACAAGTCAGGCGTAATATCAAATGAATAAATGTTAAATTCTTCGACAAATTCTTTCTGCGTTACACCAAAACCAAGTTCGTCACAGGCGCCTGTATTATGAGCCAGACTACTATATGCTCTCGCGCAGAGCGGGAACACAGCGTCTGATGAGTAGTCCGTAATCATGGTCCCTCCAGAGCGATGCCATTTACGTATAGAGTAATATTTTTAAGGCCGAAATTCTCGAATTTAAAGGCACTCTTTTTATATTTTCCATTCGTCGAGGCGTGGTCCTGCATTCCAATTAATATCCTTTTAGGTAGGACTCCAAGGGCCACGTTTTCTAGTTGCTTCGAGGCCAACCCTGCGGGGACCGTGTACAGTTTGATCTGTACCCTGTTAATTGGGTATTTTACTGTGGCGTGTATTAAGTCTTTCTCAATTTCTATTTGTTTCGGGGAACTTAATTTCACTCGGCGTATACGCAAATACGTTTCCATGATGTGATCACAACGGGTTTCGCGCCCTTCTTGATCAGACCCCAGATTTATGCAGATCTCAGGAATCGTGCGGGTAAGCTTCAACTTCATATCCACCCCGTTCATAAGCAACTTCTCCTGGAATGTGAATCTGTATGCAGGCGCCAAAACATTCATATATCTTTTTTTTAGAATTTTTAAATTTATCCTTTATTCCATTTTCATCTTTAGTGTGGTAATACCCTCGGCGTTAAAAAGGTGTCCTTCGCTTCTTTTGAAAAGTTGAGGACATTTTCCAGATAGGCTCGTAGGTGGTAGTACCCCGTTCCTGCCGAGATGTTAACCTGGTTTAAATACACTTCACACTGGCTGAATATGGAGTGTAAAAAGTTGGTTTCAGGGTAGGCAGAGTAACTATCATCGCAGTCCGTTCCATCAGAATGGGCTATACGCAGTTTAGCGTACATGTGCATGCAGCTCGGGTCAAAAAAGTAAGGGCCTGAGCTGGGTATCACGAATTCTATAGGGGCACTGGGCGAACTAATTGTGTTTAATGGGTTAATTGTAATAAAGTCGCTATGCTCAATAGAGACCTGAGTGGGGGCATATCAAAGAGGGACAGTTCCGATTTACAGCATTGTGAACTACACGGATGGATGAAACGCGCCATGACGAGTCAGAAATAGTGCCACCTCCTCGACAAGTATTAGTCAGCCTATGATTCGTGAGAGTAGTGTCCTCAGCTTATATCAGTTAAAAAAATGATCAGCCATAGGTTTCATACGCTTAGAGCACTTCTTTTTTTATTTCCTTTTACGTTTAGCGCCACGTGATGGTAACCCCTTCTTCCTGGCAGATCTCTTCTTTCCGCCACCACGCATTTTTCTCTTTGCATCTTTGATGATTTCATCCCGTGTACGTTTTAAATGTTTTTTTAGAGCTTCTTTAGGCTTAGTTCCACCCATTATGTCTTCTGCCGCGTTAAAACCTGTTTGTAACGCCTTCCGCCCTAGGTACCTGGCACCCCTCTTCAACAGTGGGACAGCGGTGCGTAGTATGGATGAAAAAATGGACCAAGATCCTCCCACGCTGGTACCTCACTCCTCGGTAGACTGTGAACGGTCTTCGAGTCATTATAAACGACGAAAGTGTAGTTTCACTGTTAAGCTCCCATCACCGAATGGGAAATTTTTTCCCTCAATCGTTCTTATATATATCGAGATGTTGGTTAATAGATTAGTCGCAACATTCACATAATGGGGCTTGTCATATGTAATGCTCAAACTTTTCCCTCTATGGTTGGGGATGTGTGCAATGCGCAGCAGGCGCGCCTGGGTGTCCCCAACAAATTGGTGCTCTACGATATTGCTGTAAATATAGCACATGTCTGGGGGCGGAGAGCTTTCACCCAATTTCTCCATCTTCAATTGATACATTAAGCTGGACAAGTCATGCTGTGCCTCGTGAAAGGTATCTCTTTGGAGAGCTGCGCTATATCGGCCCTCAGCCACAATTGTGAACAGCTCTTTATCTTTAATATTTCTACTAAGCGTTGACTTTAACTTCAATGTGCATGCAGGCGTGTCTATGTTTACGACTTCAAAAAGTAAATCGTTTGTCAGGTACGACTTTCAAGACTCTTGTTTAACCCCGTCACAATGTCCATGGCTGTATCATAATGCCCGATTCCTAGCGATACATTTGTGCTATAGTACCGTTCCTCACCGAACAGGACTGAACGCATAGTATTGTCTAAGGTTATGCCTAATTTTTCGCACTCATCGTTCTTCTAAGATCAGAAATATGATTTGTTCATTTTCAAGAGTTAAAAATTTGGTGGCTAACTGGAGTTCACATAACCCCACCTCATACGAATCACGCTCCAATTCAATGGGTCCATGGAGTTCTGTCACAAAGTTGGCGAGGGTGTTGTTAGGGTGTACAGACAGGGACGAGGAGGACGGGAGTGTGACGTAGAAATGGTTAGGCGCCATGTTGCATACTATTTAAGCTTCATTATTGCATCAGCTTTTATATAGGTGTTGAAGCTTTCTGGGTAACCCAGCCATTTCACCAGGTACATTTTTCTCTTTCCTGAACCTTTGCTTCCTATAATTTTCTCAATTTTAAACACTTTTTTCCTAAATTAAATGCACTTTCTGCAACTCCTCGCGGTAAAAGCCTCCTGCGATTTCTTCCCCATTCAAATCTTCAACGTAATACATCATTATCTCACCTTTAGGTCTCATAGCCCTAACTTTAAAAATCTCACGTGTCCATCCTTGCTCAAATCCCTTCGCGAATTTATTTCCCGAACGTGATAGCCTTACATAATCATTGATTTTGAAACGCGCAGAGTGTGGTGGTGGCGCCCATCTCTTCTCACCTCTGGCGCGTACCTCTTTCTAAAACTTCGTTAGGTGTTGTGCCAATCGTGCGATGGTGTGAACGGTTGTAGGATGAAGCCAATGACCGAGAACGTTTATATATCTGTGTGTTTTTATGTGTAAAATAGCGGCATGCGTTCCTTTATGGTACGTTGAACTCTTTCAGCTAAAGAGCCTTATGTATAGAATTGGTAGTGTAGTAGCTGATATTAAACTCTGCAGCATGTTCTGAAAAGCGCGTCCTATAAATTCTTTCCCCATATCCGTACAAAAATAGCCAGGAATCCTGTTTTCTTTCAACATCAACGTTTTGGTCGCTTTAGCAACTGTTTCAGGCGATTTATTTTTCAGGGGAATTAGCCACAGATATCTAGAGAATACATCTATTATGAATAGGATGTAGCGGTAACCATCGTTATACACTGAATATCTTTGCATGTCTGTTAAATCCGCCTGCCAAATAGAGTCAATCGAGCAGCTGTTGTCTTGGCCGTTTTAAACCTTTTTCTCACCGGTTTATGAAGTGTATAAGCATCCTGTTCCCGCAAAAATCTCTCAACATCTTTTTTCCTTACACCGTAAACACCTCTGTACAGTCTATTAACGCCACCATAGGAGGCGGGGTTAGAAATGTCATAATAGCGTTTACTTAATATGTTAGCCATTTGCGTATTTTAGAGGCACGTGGATAAGGGGCCGTTTGTTCTCTTCTTTCTCCTCTTCAGAGACGCTGCTACTGCTGGGGGCGATGGCGTACTCAGTTGTGACACATGCGAGACTTGATCCAAGTCTTTTAACCTATTCAGATTACCTATCAATGTTTTGGGGACATTTATTTGTTGTAGTCTTGCTTTAATATGCTTCCATCCTGTTGGTGAGGGTCTGTCCCACTTTCTCACCAGATCATGAACAATATCAACGATATTGGATCCTTGTACCCTTGTTCCTTCAACAATGACCTCGCCTGTATCGGTCCACTGTATGATGGGGTCCTCACTCAATAGATTATAAAGACTTAACCTTTATTCCTCAATGTATGTGGGAGGCTGTTTTTTAGCACATGTTCGATGTGTTGTGTTCCGTTGTTCTTTGGTTGGCATCGTCCAGGTCCTGTGTCGCCATGCTCAGCACTACTCGCGCTGTGCCTAATAACCACGGGGAGCTCTGTAGGATGTTATAATCTTCGTACTCATGAAGAAATTTCTGCAAAGCCTCTTGGTACAAGATCCTTTTCTCATCAGGTGACTTTTCACTGTTTAATAGGGCTAGCAACTCGCTTTCCATTCTTTTAAGCCTACTTTTACGGGGTTCTAGAACCGTGTCTGGAGTCTTTGAACTTTGCAATGAAGCATACACCTCGTGCGGAATCACAACCACCTTCTTCATTATATTAATCTAGTCAGTAAAGGACCCAAAACTGAAAATAAGATGGGAGGAATGATCCTCCTCTTTGTACAATAATGCGCTTTTTCTTACCCACAGTTTTTTTATGAGCGAGCGCTCGTATTATGTTCTTGTAACGACGTAAGCGAGTCTTCTGAGAGGGTTTCATTGGCACATTACATTTTATAACATTAAGACAGATTTCACAGATGCATTTTAAAAAGTCAGAGTCGATATTTTTAACAAACATCTGTTGCAGTGCCCGGGCAATCGTTGATAGATTTTTATTAATTCACGGTATTTCTTTAGCCTATTTGTCATTCTGGAATATACACCGTTTCAGGTTCGCTTGGGAATATATTCGTTCTTAGAAGCACCCTAAACGTGTTTCGCGGGTGAAGGTCACAAAGCAAATATCCATAACGCTGGTTTGTGGCCTCTTTATAAACCTCCAAAAACTCCTTACGCTGATTCGGGAACATTTGATTGGCTAATACCCCAATTTGTGATACATCTCTACGTTGCGCGAATAAGACTAGATATTGTGTATTTAGCGACACATCGCGCATGTATCTATTTTTGAAAAATAGATTCTGATTGATGAAAACACGCTTATGTTAAGGTGGTGGGAGAATACTGTAAATGTCTCGGCAAACGTTTTATCCATCTCCAACATGAGATCGTCAATTACAATGACTATGTTCATTTCCATTTAATGAATTAACGTCATAGACTCCCTTGTGGAACAAAATATCCTCCGTACTCGTTGAACACTGATTGATACGTCGAATAGCACCATATAACTATGCACAAATTTTGAGAACATCTCCCCTTTTCTTTAATGATTTTAAGCATAAACACAGTTTTACCACATCCTGTAGGGCCAGATATAATACATGTGGATGGGCTCGTGAACCTGAATTTTTCTACAGAATCCATTTCTAACACGTCACACTCCTAAGTGGGCCATTTACAAAATATTACAAATTTTGAGTGCTGCTCCTTATATTTTGTTTTCTTCTTCCACAGAACCGTGAATGACGACGATGTACAGCACCCCATCATCGATATCACAGACGACCCGTTGACCGTGCAGCTACAGATCATCCCCGCCGACGACCCTCACCAGCGACACCTGTAGCATGCGCCAGTTCAAAGCGGAGGCGTGATGAAGAACCCTCCACGTCAGGTATAAAGCGTGCCAGGATTGCCCGGTTGTTAGACCCCAGTAATAGACCCCAACCCTCAACGTCTTACCACAAACCCCACAATAGTACCTTCCTCAAATATACCCCTTATTCAATTCCGGGTACATCCTCCACACAGCTCCCGTTCTGTTGAGGATGGCATAACATTCGAGTTGGTGCGCACCGCAACCCCCACCCCGGCCTTGACTAGAAATCGGTATATAGTCAGGGTTGATCCTAGGTCCATGTATAGCAATGGTGTTGAACACGGACTACGGCGCATAGTTGAACGTATTGTAGAGTTTGCCCTTCAGAACCGCGACGAACGTGAAGTCAGGACGAGGTTGTCCTTCGGATTCGGGTCAGATGACGGAGATGTAGATGATTTTTGGATAGTAATACCGTTCAGACGTTTGGCAGCTGAAGATATAGAGTATATATTAGCCGTATAATGCAGGCCTCTCAAAGTAGTATAGCCTTCAATATGGACAACTTCACGGTAAATATTGACCGTGTATTCCGTGTTGCGGGTCATAGTGCCACACCTTATACTCTTAACTTCAATTCTCAGGCTATTTTTAGACGGCATATAAACGTCGATCGTGGTTGCGGCTTTATAGCAGTAGTCTTAGCTCGTATGTTTACTGTACTAAATACACGGGTCAAAAACATTTGGCTGCCTACGGTAGTGGAGCGTGCCCGTAAACTAGCTGTAGACTGTAAACTTGAGTTTGACTGTAATATGGGTCCTGAAGAACTGAGAAGGGTAGAACAGGAAATGAATGTTCGTATAGTTGTATTTGGACTGGATGACCGTCGTAGAACTGTGTATGTTTTTAAAAGCTGTGTGAGAGACCGTACAAGACCCCTACTTATTTCAAGATTGTCAGGGGCAACGTATCTCCCCATCCGTAATATAAGGGACCTTTACGCGAGTTATGATAAAAGTCGAAAATATGGACATCATGATTTGTGTAAGGGGTGTATCAAGTTTGCGGATGATATAGTGAAGCATTGTAAAGATTGCCACATGGTATGTGAGCAGTGTAAAAGTGCCAAATGTGAAAGCCGTGTAGTTGTAGCTGAGAAGAGGGATTGTAATGTGTGTAGACGCACATTTTTCAATAATATCTGTTTTGAGCTCCATAAATTAAATGGCACGTGCAGGAAAATGAGAATCTGTGAATGTGGTATGTTTCATATGATGAATAATTGGGGAAATTTCAAGCACAAATGTGATGAAATTCACTGTTCTACATGCCATGAGAAATATAAGGCGGTTGGGGTAAAACATGTATGTTATATGAAAGACGCCAAGCCTAAAAACAACCCTTGTATAACTGTGTACTACGATATAGAAACACACGAACGCTGAAACCAAAGAGGTTATTCCGCATTTACTTGTGAGCCAGACTATCTGTGATGAGTGTCACAAATGTGGTAAACGGACAAACGTTTTTAAAACGAGTGCCCACGATAGCCCTGTAAAACTCTGAGTCCTATATTGTCAAGTTAGCTGACAAGTTCAAACAATTACTGTGTACATTCTTGCCCATAACGGGGCGAAATTTGACACACAGTTCCTTTATAAGGAGTTGCTTGAGCACGAGTCTCTGAGATATTTACAGGTGATCCCTTGAAAAGAGGCAAAAACTAATACAGATGCAAATAAGAGGTAATGTACAGTTTAAAGACACTATTATTCACACCTTGTAAATTAGCAAAGCTACCCAAGGTAATGGGCGTAGCCGCTGAAGTTTCAAAAGGATATTTCCCTTACATATTCCTCACTAGCGAAACTTTAAATTACGCAGGACTACCACCACCCGAACCAGTGATGTAGGTCTCGAGATCGGTCTCGGTCTCGAGACCGATCTCGAGACCCAATTTGCAGATCTCGATCTCGACCTCGGTCTCCGCTATTTAGATCTCGGTCTCGACAGACGCGGTCTCGGTTTTTCTCCCCGAGACCGTAATGAAAAATACATGTTATTGGCATACTCATGATGGTGGCTTGGTTGAACAGACACAATTCAGAATGTTTATGAAAGTTTGTAAAAGTAAGGGACTCTAGGTATTCACTAATCAGTCACCCTGTTTTGAGTTGCCACGTTTGTCTTGCGGGGTGTGTGGGTCTTTTTTAGGTTAGCGCTACAAAAAAATTGCCCCCCCCGTCAGATTAATTTTATTGAAAATGGAAACACTAAATAGAGAATTATATATATAAGTATATATTATAAGGCCACTTAGTGTTACCAAACAGCGTGTCAACCTCTGTGGCGTGATAAAAACGATTATCCTCCCATCCAATATGTATTTGAAAAAATAAAATGCTTCACACAAAAATAATGCAAGAAATACAGCATAAAGAAAACAGTACCGATAAATTCAATAAAGCATAGAATAACTCGACAACCCTTCACATCACTTATATTTACAACGTACCGATTCGTAAAACAAATCGCAATTGCTAATTGTAAATGTTAAAAAATGACGTCATTAGTGATGTCACGGCGGAACTTTTATCACGCCACACCTCCCCTTAAGCTGAATTTATTTTGTTTCCTAATCAGTTTTTGGCACGTGCTGTTAGTGACAGTGTGTAGTTTAGTTTTGTATTCCATTTTATTAACTGTGTAGTGTATTCAGTTTGACTTATAGATTTGTAAATAATCATACTAAAATATGTCTGATCGGTCAGCCGTTATAATTTTTGGCTATAAAAATCACAAAGACAATGTTGGAAAAGGTGATGGCCACAAAAAAAAAACATGGCATTTTGCAAATTTTGTGGCATTTCCATAACTGATATTAGTGGAACGACTTCAGCGTTCACCCGCCATCTTCAACGTAATCAACAAAAGAGGTTAGTTTTTCCAATCCTAAAAACTGAAATATAGTTTTACTTGCCTACTGTGTATATGCTGAAAAATATAGATTATAGGTGTAGTAGCATCTCCTATGAACACAAAATTGCGTAAAAAATAATAACAATGATTTTCTTTCCTGAGCCATTTAATTTATTTTCATTTAATCAAGATTTAATTTAATTTTTTTTAATTTAATTTAATTTAATTTAATCAAGAAGCAACTTAACCAAATTCACTCACGCTTCTTTGGAAGTGAATGTAGGCCTATGTATATGTGCATGTGTAATTAATATGGTATATATATGATAGATTGAAAGGGCATGAGCTTGGTCTCGATCTCGGTCTCGAATTTTAAGGGTCTCGATCTCGGAAGGTAGATCTCGATCTCGAACCTTTGATCTCGGTCTCGATCTTGGTCTCACAGGATCAGGTCTCGGACTTGGTGGTCTCGACTACATCACTGACCCCAACATTACTTTAACTATGAATGTATGAATACAGATGAGCGTGAAGATTTTGACCAATACTACAACAGTTTTAATGAATGTAATCCTTATAATATAGCTGATGAATGTGAGCATTATTGCGTGAATGATGTGCACGTGCTTAGAGTATGTTTCCAAGCCTTCAGAAGGATGTACATATGCCGTTTCAGATGCGATCCGTTGCAAGTCGCAACCACCATCGCCTCTATGTTTTACGGTATTCAAGAACAACTTCATGCCTAAAGACACCTTAGCCATTATCCACAGAAACGACCCCCGCAGTTTTGGTCACAAGGCTATTTACTGGCTCATACACCTACAACAGCAGACAGGTGTATACATAAAGCATGCTCACAAACCGGGCGAAGTACCCATTAAGGTTAATTGTCGTGTTTTTTGGGTTGATGGGCTAAGTGAAAACCGTACCACTGGTGAGAAGACTGTGTACTCCTTTAACGGCTGCTGGTGGCACGGATGCCCCCGTCCGGTGTGGTATCGTAGGAGATATCCACGGTAGATCGCCAGCCGACTGTCTTGCGCGGACCCGCACTCGCGATCAACTTATAGGCTCCCAGTTCACTCACAAAGTTTTGTGGGAGCATGAGTATGACACACGGATGGAGGCAGATGGACAGTTCCGTGAAGAAATAAACACGATCAAACGTTCAATGGTGCAGGATCCTCTCAAATGCGGTGATAGCTTGTTCGGAGGGCGTACAAATCCCTTCAAGCTATACTTTCCGCCTACGGAGGAAGTGAAGCTCCATTACTACGACTTCTGTTCTTTATACCCCTACGTGATGAAGAACAACCCGTAGGCGCACCTGAAAAAATGGTGGGTCCCGCTATACCAACCATCGAGGAGTTTTCGGCCAACTTGAATGCGTGCTACTTTGGACTCTCTTTCGTAGATGTGCTCCCCCCTCACGATTTATGGATGCCGATCTTACCCGTCGTTATAGATCACAAGCTCATGTTTCCCCTGTGCGTGAAGTGCGCAGAAGTGAACAATGGTGATTGCGACCATACGCCCCACCAGCGTAAGATCAGAGGTGTATACACAAGCCCTGAACTGGATCTAACCGTTCGCCATGGGTATAGAATAATGAAGATACATGAGGTGTGGAGGTTTCAGAAGCTACCCAACCTTTTCACACCATATATACACACATTTTTGAAGGATAAGGTTGAGGCTTCAGGATATCCGCGAGGGGTTGATACCGAAGATGAAAAAACGTCTTATATTCAGCGTTACCGTGACCGTGAAGGTATACAGCTTGATCGTACCCAAATTGTAAAGAACTCTGGCAAGCGCTTTAGTGCAAAGTTGTACCTAAACAGTCTTTGGGGAAAATTTGCACAGAATACCGGCAAAGGGAACGTTCATTTGGCACAAAGTTATAGTGAAGTCTGGGATTACGCCAACGCACCCGATAAAGAGGTCATGGAGATTGTGAATATAGGTAATACTTACATAATAAAGTACAATAATACCGAATTGGCCACAGATACCTCACGGGTTACAAACATTCCTGTAGCCAGCTTCACAACAGCCTACGCACCCATCAAACTTTGGGGCCTATTGCACTCTCTTGGGCGGAGGGTTTTGTATGCCGATACAGATAGCGTGATATTCACAGCGAGGAGGGGTGAATACATGCCCGCTATTGGGGAGTTCCTCGGAGCTAACTGACGAGATCAAGGATGAGTATGGAGATATCGCATACGCCGACTCGTTTGTGTCAACAGGGCCAAAAACCTATGGGGTACGGGTGCGGATAGGGGATGATACGAAGTATATCGTGAAGGCTAAGGGTATCACGCTTAACCATGCGAATCGGCGGGTCGTTAACTTTGATTCGTTCAAGGAGTTAGTGTGCTTGGAAGATGATGAGGGTGACCGCCCGCCCCAACTGACTGTAGGTACCCACAATTTTCGGGCACTGGGGGGGGCTTGAAAGAACTTAGGGGTACAAAGGTGTGCCGTAACACCTATAGGAAACGTTACCAGGTGCCTGGTACCTGATACCGTGCCCTTTGGATACCATAATCTTTGATATGTCTATTGATAACTTATTTATTACACGTATTTGTAAATATGTATACACCTTGAATATTTCGTTTATTAAATAAATCGTGTTTCAACGAGCGTTTCACTTTCTCCTTTGCGTGCGTGCGTGCGTGCGTGTACAGTAAAAAGCTAAGCCCCGCCCACTGTAAGACCGGCAACGTGTCATGCCGCAACCTGAGCATGCCTCTATCCCTGCGTGCTCAGACGTGTATTCTCTCGCGTAGAAGAAAAATAGTAATGGCTACCTTTAATATTGCGTGTTCAACATTTATGAAGTGGTATTCTGCAAAGTGCATAGATGTGGTGGATACTGAAAAACTCCCTATTCCCCCCTCCTTTGCCTCTTTTAAGGCTGCATTGAGCCGTGCGAAGGACCAAGATGTTCAAATACTCTACGGGTATTCTGGCGAGGGGGTTGTAGGATTTCGCAGTACAGAAGATGTATTGAAGTATGTTATAGACTTAAGCTCTATAAAGGCTCACATATACCGCGTAGTAGAAAAAGCAACACGTTCAGAAGATAAATAGCGGTTATGGGTGGTGAGCCTTGTGGATGAGTGGTGTGACAAGCGGTATTATATCATGTTACACCATACCGACTACTTGTACCCTACAGTTGAAAATGTAAATCTTGTCATCATGGACAATCTTAATTATTTTTACCACTATATTAATATATATCATGATGAGGTTTGTAGTGAGGTTGTGGCTAATGGGCTGTGAGAGTTTTTAACAGACTTTAGAGACGAGTATCGCTTGTTAAACAAAAAGGCCAAATATGAACATATGTTTCTCTCTAATAGTGCGCCGGTTTGTGAAGATGTTTGTGGAAATGAACGTTTGGTGAGTTATAAAACAATAAATTGGGGTTCGGGAAATTCTGTTTGTTCAAGTGTTCTAACAAGCCTGTACACGCTTTAGCAGTGTGACGCGTTCCCGTGCCGCCCACTTGTGTACCTCACGAAACATACGAGTTCGAACAAACCCACACACATTTCATCAGCGTGACTCATCCCGCCCCGTCGAGCCGATCCGGCCACCTGTGGCTCATAGTCATCTCAGAGCTTGAACCGAGTGGACGGGCGAACACGATGGAACTTCCTTTGAGAAGCATTCTCAACGCCTCGTACGATGTCTCCGTGACGAAGTCATTGCGCGTGTTCAGGCGTGAAACCGGCACCATTAACTATGTACTTGAAACGGTTTGCAGGCAAGCAAGCAAGCAAACGTAATGTTATTTATTTAAGTGTTGAGGAGATGAATAGAGTCTTCGTGATAGTTGAGAAGTGGGGGGAGGATCGTTATAAAATACCTGCAGATGTAGGCACAAGAGAGCAGATTAGTGATGCCCCCTCATACACCGTTGTTTGAACGTTGTGTATAAATAACGAACAGCCACGCGTTGATATACGACTGATGTGGAAGAATGCATCTGATAATAACGTTCTTGTCCCTACACGAAACCGTTTCATCCTCGACAGAATGCTTGAAATCGTCGGATTCCGCAAGCTGGAGCCTATATTAGACGCCCGTGTTACGGATATGATTTATTTTGACACGGTTCTTGAATACGCATACACCGCTCTGCTCGACGGATTTATCAAATGTAGGAATGAACAGGGCGAGAATGGTTTAGAGCTGGATGCATATTTAAAAGGTTTAGATTCTTCGAAATATCCTGAACTTTGGTGCAAAGCACTTGAGCGGTACAGGGCTGAGCTCACCTACTGTTCACCCTGAAGAGCTGTACCTCTATATAATTAATAGCTGCCGTTACGACTTGGAAGATTATTTCAACTGCCGCTATGCAGAGTGAAGAAGAGTTCACGATTGAAAATCTCGAGACGGTAAGAAAAAACCCCCGATTGGAAAGGCGTGTTTATAAACTTGTATTTAATAATGATGATGTGGTCAACGATGACCTCTTTGTGCATGCTTTTGATTGTATTCTAGTGGTGTTTAAAGAGTATAGACCTCCGTATCAGTTAAACGGTGAAGTGATGCTTGGACGGTTTTACCATGTCGTACAAAGTAATAGCAATGTGGATGTAGACGCTATTACGTGCGAGTTTAGCGTTTTGCACCGTTAACAGAGGATATATATTTAATCTGTGTGTATGTGTATATATATATATATATATATATTAGGGTGATGCAAAATAACTTATGTCAAAAACTTGAAGACACCCTCTAATTTTATTTAATTTAGTGTAAAAACTGAACATGCAAAATTTCAGCACAATTGAAGACATTTTAGAGGTTGCTACCATCCATTGAACATTTTGTATATTGTTATTTTTCAGTTTGTATTTATTGTACATTTATTTATTTTGCAGATTTCATCAAAAATGGTAGTCAGCAACATATAGCAGTCATAACAGACTCTGAACCTCTTTCCGTAAACCTTCTCATCCCTTTCATTGCTATAGACGCCGTGGCCGAACATTCTAGAATCATTTCTTTGCTGTGACGTCACTGTGGCGGCCGCGTCAGTGTAAGTGCGGCGTCACTGACTCAGTATCTTTGCTGCCTTCGCTGAGAGTGGTTGTATAGCAGTTGCTGAGTTGCACTCATGGAGCGGCATACGCGTCACAAAACAGTTGTTTGGCTCATAGGACATCCTATAGAGTCCTTCAAAGAAACCCAGCTTCCATCTAAAAGGGAAACATTAGCATTGTTTATGAACTACAAGATCAATAAAAAGCAACAGGTGAAAACAGCGGCTTTGTTGACTGCTAGAGATGTTATGGATGTGTGGGAAAAGGCACGCATCCCAACAGTGTTGAAATGTCATGTCGTGGAGAGAGTAAAGAAACTTTTCAACGAGTGGGAGAAACTAAAGAAGAACAGAAATAATAAGAAGAAGCAATCACCTGCACTACTTCAAAAACAAGAGAGCTGGCAAAATGACTTGCAAGATCTGTTTGACATTGCACATGCAAGTGCTCTTGACATGATAAAGATAGATGAAGATCGTGAGTTTTTGATGCTGCAACGACAAAAAGGAAGAAAAGGCAAAATGTCTGGAGTGGATAAAGTTTTTTCACAAATGGAAGAGATTGCTAGAGAAAAGGAAACATTGCTTGAAAAGAAAAGAAAGAGGGAAACAGCCGTTTTCGAAGCAGCAGTGCTCTCAAGTTCAAGTCCTTCAAGTTTGAATGAAGATAGTTCAAAATCAGAAGAAGAATTTGTTGCTGACCCTCAGCAGCCATCAACTTCGAGACAAAGTAGATCAAAGTCTAAGAGTGCAAAGCTTATGGATTCTTCAATGCTTGTATCTCTTGATGCTGCAAAAGTAAGTGATAGAGCTGCTTCGGAAATCTTGATCCCAACAATCAATGCTCTTGGGCAAAACCCTGAAGAATACAGTGTTAGCTATTCATCGATACGGAGAGCAAGACAAAGGAACCGCAAGACAATGGCAGAAAATTTGAAGCAGGATTTCGAAACAAATTGCCCTCTCCAAATACATTGGGACGGCAAACTACTGGAAGATATTACTGGTCATGAAAATGTTGATCGACTGCCAGTTCTAATTTCCGGCCAAGGAGTTGATCAGCTTCTTGGTATTCCCAAACTTGCCAGAGGAACTGGTCAAAACATTGCAGATGCTGTCCATCAGTTAGTATTGGAGTGGAATATATCTGACCAAGTGAAGGGCATGTGTTTTGACACCACTGCCTCCAACACAGGTTCTAAGAGTGGTGCTTGTATGTTACTAGAGCAAAGATTGGATAAAGATATGCTGTGGCTGGCTTGCCGACATCATATTTTCGAAATAGTGTTAGAAGCTGCAGTTTCTGTCTCCTTGCCATCTTCTAGTGGCCCTGACATACAACTGTTTAAGAGATTCAAAGCAAAGTGGGTGGAAATTGACAAGAACAATTACCAAACAGCAACAGATGACCCTAACATTGCAGAGAAAATCTCAGATGCTGAAGAACTCATTCAATTTGCTCAAGCTCAGCTTGATGAACAGCAGCCTCGTGATGACTACAAGGAATTGCTCGAGCTAACGCTCATTTTCATCGGTAGTGCCCCCAAGTCAGGAATCAGCTTTAAAGCACCCGGAGCTTATCACAGAGCACAATGGATGGGCAAGCTAATTTACTGCTGTACCTCAGAGGGTGGTGCGGAAATCAGCGTGCCTATTATTTACTATTTTATGAGCTCACTACGTACTATAGTCTAGAATGTCATCGTTTTTTTTCAAACTAGGTTAACTAGGTACATATCAAACCGGCTCCGGCGAAAATATCAACAAAACAATATTTTTGAGCACAAATTGATATACATTTATTTTTAAAGCTTGGTAGCAACCTCTAATTTTCTCTTTTTCAACCCCAAATTTCGCATACAATGCTTTCTTAGGAATATGAATAAAATAGGAGGGTCTCCCTAAAAATTGAAAAAAAAAAAATTTGACCCCTTTTTTGCATCACCCTAATATATATATATATATATATATATATATATATATGCACTAGAATCACAAAATAACACGTGACCTTATTAATAAGCAAACAACCACAAGGAAAAGGAAACACAAAGTCCGAGCGCTTTCGTGATATATTCACATTATCAAGGAAGAACAGAAAATAGACGGAGATTACAAAGTATTTGAGTTAAATAGACAAGCAAAAAATTCACAATTGGCACCTCTAATTAAAGCCTTAAAGCCCTCTAAAGATTTTTTTCTCCCCAAATTGATAACATAATCTGTAGGCAGCTAAATCACTGAAAAAAATATATACTGTATAGATGAAATTAGACAAAAAGAAAACCAATACAGAGAACAAAAATTATTATAATGGTTATTAACATTTAATTAAAACAGGCAATTAATAGGCAAGAATTTAATGAAAAACAAATAGATGACGTAGATAACAAATAGAAAACATAATCTGTAGGCTGATTAATTACTATACAGATGAAATTAGACAAAACACCAGTACAGAAAACCTAAAAAAAAAAAAAAAAAAAAAAAAAAAAATTTATTATTATAATGGTTATTAACACTAATATTTAATTGAAATAGGAAAAATTACAAGGCCCGAAATTAATGAAAACAAAGGGAAAGTTGCCATCGTCTTACAGAATTATTACAAAATTTCAACAAACAATCTGGAAAAAATAGTTATCCCAACAGCAACCCACTTCAAATATCCAATAAACCACCCAGCAACCAAAGATTATACACGAAAGAAATATTACAATTAAACTAGACACATAAGAATGTTAACAGTTCTTACAATAATATTTATTTATTTAACCAGGGCAAACCATTAAGAGGCAAAAAATGCAATTAAGAAAACAGTAGGCCCATCGCCAACTTACTGACAATATACGAATCTAATTTGTACAACCCAGGGCTAATATTAAAGACCAAATCCGCATTATTCTTGATCACACTTGATTCCAATATATTTCTGCTAACAATAGATTTACTAAACCTTAATTTAGAAGCATTTTTCCAATCAATGGGATGATTAGAATCTCTTACGTGAATGAAAATGGCGTTAGATTCCTGACCACTTCTTATACTGTATTGATGCTGTTTAATACGTAACTCAAGAGTCTTACCAGTTTGGCCAATGTAAAATTTATTACATATTGTGCAAGGGATTTTATATACACACCCATGTTCACTTAAAGGGGAGTTCTTAATCAATGAATTCTTAATGACATCCAAATTTTTGAACGCAATATTTACGTTAAAAGTCCTCAGCAGGTTCGGAAGCTCGAGGAAATTTTCTCTGAATGGTAACACTAAAACATTTTTTGTGTTATAAGGAATCTTATCCTTTACTTCGTAGAAGGTTTTTTTGCCATTTTTAAGGACTTATCTATGCAGTTCTTTGGGTATTTTAAATCAAAAGCAATTTTGTATATTATACTAATTTCATCGTCAATAAACTCAGGGCTACAAATTCGTAGGCCTCTTAGAAACAAAGTAGAAAGAGCGGATCGTTTTACATTAATGTGGTGATCAGAATAATAATGTATATAGGAACAATTATTAGTGGGTTTTCTGTAAACATTGTACTTAAACTTTTTTCCAGACCTATATATTAAAACATCTAAAAAAGGGATCGAAGAATCTTTTTCTATTTCAACTGTAAAATTGATAGAGGGAATTAAATTATTAAGTTTGGGTAGGAATTCATTGAGATTTAAAGTCACTGGCCAAAGACAGAGAACATCATCTACATATCTAAACCATGGGACATAATTTGGCAGAATCTTCCTTAATAACTTACTTTCAAAAAACTCCATATATAAATTACTCAAAATGGGGGAGAGAGGGTTTCCCATCGCCATACCAAATTTCTGTCTAAAATATTCATTATTGAACACAAATTTTGAGTCTACTATGCACAGCTTAATTAATTCTATAATTGTGGCCACAGGTAAAGGCAAATTATGCTTAACCAATTCTTCCGAAAGAAACACTAAAAGGTCCTCCACCGGGACTCTTGTAAATAAAGCGGTAACATCAAAGCTTACCAATTTAAAATTGTAATTGACACTAATACTATTTAATTTTTCCACAAGGTCTACATTATTCTTTATGTGTGATTGTGAAATTGTGCCAAGGAGAGGATTAAGAATGGAGACAAGCCATTTGGATACCTTATATGAAATAGATCCTATAGAACTAACAATAGGCCTTGCCGGATTATCTGGCTTATGAGTTTTAATCAGGCCATACATATAAGGTAATGACAGTGAAGTACTCAGAAACTGTTTAAGTAACCTTTCATTCCCCTTCAAAAGTTGTTTAATTTTCTTGTTGAATGCACTGTTCACAGTTTCAAGGGGATTGTTCCTTAATTTCACATAAGTGTCAGCATCATTCAACAGATCATACATTTTTTCTAGATAAACGTCTTTATTGAGGATCACTAAGGCATTTGATTTATCAGCTTTGGTTATATGTAGATTCTGATCTTTTCTTAAAGCTACATAAGAGTCGAAAAACCTCTGTGGACAATTTGGAATAGAGGGTTTAGACATAGCACTATATACTATACCTTTACAAATATTCACATCCTCTATAGGTAAATCATTATATTTTTCTAGATTACAGAAAGCCTTAGCAATTTCTACAAAGTCCACCTCCTTTTTAGCTGCTGAAAAATTTATTCCATATCCAAGAGCCGTAACCATATTTTTATTTAACACTTTATCTGATAGATTTATCACAAAACCAGGGTTAGCATCCTTAGTCCAATCACTTCTTTCAATAAGAATTTGTAATTTAATATCCAGTTTCCTTTCCACTACACTGCATTCTCTTCTAAGTTTGTTATAACAATAGTCCAGTAACCGTTGTTTCCATTCAGGTGGAATTGCCATATCAAAACTATATCTACTCGCCCTAGTAACTTTAAAAGTTTCTTCGACTTCAATCTTAGTAATTTCTATATGCTTCTGCAAAACTATTCTCTGGAATTCATCGAAGGGGCGTTCTCTCAGATTCAACAGTTATAGAATTATAGAATTAATTAAGCTGTGCATAGTAGACTCAAAATTTGTGTTCAATAATGAATATTTTAGACAGAAATTTGGTATGGCGATGGGAAACCCTCTCTCCCCCATTTTGAGTAATTTATATATGGAGTTTTTTGAAAGTAAGTTATTAAGGAAGATTCTGCCAAATTATGTCCCATGGTTTAGATATGTAGATGATGTTCTCTGTCTTTGGCCAGTGACTTTAAATCTCAATGAATTCCTACCCAAACTTAATAATTTAATTCCCTCTATCAATTTTACAGTTGAAATAGAAAAAGATTCTTCGATCCCTTTTTTAGATGTTTTAATATATAGGTCTGGAAAAAAGTTTAAGTACAATGTTTACAGAAAACCCACTAATAATTGTTCCTATATACATTATTATTCTGATCACCACATTAATGTAAAACGATCCGCTCTTTCTACTTTGTTTCTAAGAGGCCTACGAATTTGTAGCCCTGAGTTTATTGACGATGAAATTAGTATAATATACAAAATTGCTTTTGATTTAAATACCCAAAGAACTGCATAGATAAGTCCTTAAAAATGGCAAAGAAAACCTTCTACGAAGTAAAGGATAAGATTCCTTATAACACAAAAAATGTTTTAGTGTTACCATTCAGAGAAAATTTCCTCGAGCTTCCGAACCTGCTGAGGACTTTTAACGTAAATATTGCGTTCAAAAATTTGGATGTCATTAAGAATTCATTGATTAAGAACTCCCCTTTAAGTGAACATGGGTGTGTATATAAAATCCCTTGCACAATATGTAATAAATTTTACATTGGCCAAACTGGTAAGACTCTTGAGTTACGTATTAAACAGCATCAATACAGTATAAGAAGTGGTCAGGAATCTAACGCCATTTTCATTCACGTAAGAGATTCTAATCATCCCATTGATTGGAAAAATGCTTCTAAATTAAGGTTTAGTAAATCTATTGTTAGCAGAAATATATTGGAATCAAGTGTGATCAAGAATAATGCGGATTTGGTCTTTAATATTAGCCCTGGGTTGTACAAATTAGATTCGTATATTGTCAGTAAGTTGGCGATGGGCCTACTGTTTTCTTAATTGCATTTTTTGCCTCTTAATGGTTTGCCCTGGTTAAATAAATAAATATTATTGTAAGAACTGTTAACATTCTTATGTGTCTAGTTTAATTGTAATATTTCTTTCGTGTATAATCTTTGGTTGCTGGGTGGTTTATTGGATATTTGAAGTGGGTTGCTGTTGGGATAACTATTTTTTCCAGATTGTTTGTTGAAATTTTGTAATAATTCTGTAAGACGATGGCAACTTTCCCTTTGTTTTCATTAATTTCGGGCCTTGTAATTTTTCCTATTTCAATTAAATATTAGTGTTAATAACCATTATTATAATAATTTTTTTTTTTTTTTTTTTTTTTTTTTCTGTACTGGTGTTTTGTCTAATTTCATCTGTATAGTAATTAATTAATCAGCCTACAGATTATGTTTTCTATTTGTTATCTACGTCATCTATTTGTTTTTCATTAAATTCTTGCCTATTAATTGCCTGTTTTAATTAAATGTTAATAACCATTATAATAATTTTTGTTCTCTGTATTGGTTTTCTTTTTGTCTAATTTCATCTATACAGTATATATTTTTTATTCAGTGATTTAGCTGCCTACAGATTATGTTATCAATTTGGGGAGAAAAAAATCTTTAGAGGGCTTTAAGGCCTTTAATTAGAGGTGCCAATTGTGAATTTTTTGCTTGTCTATTTAACTCAAATACTTTGTAATCTCCGTCTATTTTCTGTTCTTCCTTGATAATGTGAATATATCACGAAAGCGCTCGGACTTTGTGTTTCCTTTTCCTTGTGGTTGTTTGCTTATATATATATATATATATATTTCCTGTACTAATATGCATTTTGATTATGTTTCGTATATTTTCAATATATTTAATATAACTGAATATATATTTCCTGTACTAATATTTAGATGATAACGTTTTGTATATTTCTGATTATATACTTTCCGTTCATAATGCTATTATTATTTTTGACCATATATATAACCATTGTATATTTATTTCCACTAATTAGTCTAAATAAACAAAATGATGTATTGACGTTTTATTTATTCCTTTTTGTTTGTACACGGTATTTCATTATATCATTTGATTGGTTTCTGAAGCGGATTTCTAAGGCGGAATATATTTTAATTAAATAAATAGCGCAAACTGGCAACTCAACCAGATACGGCAACTGAGAAAAGGAGATAAACATGATCGAGTGTTGCAATAATCCTATTTGTTTAATAGGACTGTCCATTGGTCGTATTTAGTGACGGTCTACCAGGAGTTGGCTGATGGTTGGCTTCACCACCAATCGTTTGGACGCTTGGTTGTAGCCCTCATATAAGATACGTGGTGTTAATGGGGTGAGCTCCTAAAAAGTCGTAGCCCTCATTTCACCATCTCCTGTTGATGGGTTGAGCTCCTAAAAGTCTATACGATTGTTGGTGATGCTTTTGTGTGTGTGTGTGTGTGTGTGTGTGTGTGATAATAGTGGCTTTATGGGCGTACAGTCGGTGAGTGTATGTACGCTTTAGTTCGAAGGTTATATACATCCCATTTATGCCTTCTAAAAAGCCTTCTAAAAAGCCTTCTAAGCCACCTGGCTGATTAAGTCAGAATATAGACTTAATTAAATAAGAGCAAACTGGCAACTCAGCCTTCTAAGCCAACTGGCGGATTAAGCCTTAATATATGCTTTAATTAAATAAACAGCGCAATCTGGCAACTCAGCCTTCTAAGCCAACTAGCGGATTAAGCCTTAATATGCTTTAATAAACAGCGCAATCTGGCAACTCAGCCTTCTAAGCCAACTGGCGGATTAAGCCTTAATATATGCTTTAATTAAATAAATAAACGCAATCTGACAACTCAGCCTTCTAATCCAACTGGCTGATTAAGCCTTAATATATGTCTTAATTAAATAAACAGCGCAATCTGGCAACTCAGTTTTCTAAGCCAAGTGGTTGATTAGGAGTCCTATAAAACAACGGCCGCTAGGCTGAAGTCCTCATATGTGCCTGACAGCTGTCGGGTGGATATCTCTCCTCTTCCTCTCTCCCCTTCTCTCTCTTGGGGGATAACTCCGCCTCCAAGTTGCATAACCCTTGTTGCTCTTGCAGCATTCCCCGTCCCCCTTTTTGGGGATGCCTTGCAACAAAGGTGGGTTGGCATTATGGGGTGCCTTGCACCAAGGGTTGGCACTATGGGGTGGGGTGGCACTTGCAACAATTGCATTACACTCGTCCATTTTGCGCCCATACTACTCCCTCGCTACATGTTCTGGTGTAAAATCAAAGTCTGTTATATACTCTCTTTGCAATTCCTCTTCAAAGAATGCATTTATGTCAGGTATTGCTTTGTCACTTTTTGGGGTACTGAAAACTGATTCATATTGAGCTCTCAATGTATCAGATATTTCTTTTGGATCGACGGTTAGTTCATTATTTCTCGTCGTTAAGGGCCCAATAGCATCGCGTGTTTTTGTTTTCCTTTTTGCATAGCTGTAGAAGTATTTTGGATTTTCCTTTATTGCTTCTACCGCCTTTTCCTCTTCCCTCTCTGTATGGTCCTTAATCAGGGCTTGTATTTCCCTATCGATACCGTCCAGTTTTTCTTTTGTTGCTTTCCTGTCATTATCTCTGCAGTTGCCTAACTTCGCCTCCACTCTCTTTCTTTTGCGGAAAAGTCTTCTCTTTTGTCTCTAGCCAGCTCCTCTTTCCTTTTGGCTGTGATTTCGGAGCATATTTTTCTAAAATTCTCAGCGTTTTTTTCTTCCAAGGTTGTTAGCATTTCTTCAGTTGTTTTATTTTCGAAAATTGTTCTCCATTCTATTTGGGCCATGTACGATCTGATTGCTTCCCAATTTATAGTCTTCGAGTTTAAGTTAAAGGCCCCGAATTTACTTCTTTCCTATATATATATATATATATATATATATATATATATATATATACATTCAACTGCAAAGAACACGCAGTATAAATAACGTAAAGAACGACGCTTGTATAGGAGATATTCCGCGCAAGACCGGCAATCGGAAGATCCCGGGTTCGGTTCCCAGGTGGTACTTCATTTTTTCATTTGTTGTTTTCTCTTTCTCGTCTTGCGCGGAATATCTCCTATACAAGCGTCGTTCTTTACGATATATATATATATATATATATATATATATATATATATATATATATATATATATCTATATATATATATATGGTAGTGATTTGTTTATTAAAGGGCCTATTTGGCCGATATATCAAGAGTGCAACAGGTAATTAAGTATCTGTCCAGCTATAACAGTCGATTTTTCCACTGACACATCCTTACGGATTGACGAAAGAACGTACCGGTAGGCCTATTTGATTGTTTATTAAATAAAGTTAATTTAAATTTACAGGCTTTTAGGGCAAGGCCGAAAGTTAATACATAAAACAGCGCCGAGAGAGAGAGGAATCTGGTAATTTGCGATTTACACTAAACTGACAAACTATACTTACAAAATTTTGAGAGCCCCAAAAACCTGTGATCCTGACTGAACGAAATCTAGAATTCAACTCGCAGTATGTAGGATTTTATGGCACTCTTGTAGAGGGTTTTCCCCAAATTCACCCATTCCCAACCGAAACACCCACAAAAAAATATAAAAACCGTTACATTCTCTGAGAAGTTACATTCAACAGACATCTTAAATTTATGTTTCCAAAACGACTATATAAAACAACGCTATATTAAAAAGTTTAATTCTAAGTACTTATAAAACTGCTATATTAACAATGTTCATTACAAACATTTCTCTCGGTGCCATTTATTAAATTTATTACAAATCAAGAAAATAAGTTTGAGCAACAAACTTTATATACATATACATATACATATACATATATATATATATATATATATATATATGGGTGTGGGTGTGGGTGTGTGGGTGTGGGTGTGGGTGTAAATTTAAGATTCAGTAAAACCAAAAGACTAAGTCACTAAAATCATGCTGTGAAACTTGCGAGATTGAGAATTATATATATATATATATATATATATATATATATATATATATATATATCCCCGCAAGGGGGTTCTAAGCTCGTGCTCTTGAGTGCTCTTTGTGCTCGTTTGTACGTGCTTGTTCCTGGAGGTTTCACGTGCGCCCTCCCGGCCCTAGCACCCAAGGATGGTGGGGCTCGACCCTGCAGTCCTTGTCATCCTTGGTCTTTTTCCACTTCGACTGTCCCCTCCACCCTTTCTTTTTCCTCTGTCTTTCCTCTCACTTTTTCTTTGTTTTTCCGCTGAGATATGCCCTTTAAATAGAGGCGAATCGGTTCTTCCCAAACTAAAAAAAAAAAAAAAAAAATATATATATATATATATACAGCGTGTCCCAAAGAAATGTATACCCACTTTGTTCGATAATACCAGCTATGAGGATAATAAATATATTACTTTTTATATGTTTTTTAATAAAGAATTTTCTCCTGAATCTAAATATGTAATTATTTTTATTAAAAATTGAAGAACAAAAAAGTTACGGATGTTTAAATTATAATTATTATTTTCGAGACTTCATGTGCGATATTTTCTAATATTTTAACCGACTGTTTTGAGATACTTATGTTTAGTGTTGATATTGAAGCATAAATGTTGTAATTATTAGTTAATTCAAAAAATTTACAAATTCCATGGTTAAATGACACTTTATCTAAGATGTTCGACGTCTTCCAGAGCGTTGTTTTTGTAAGTTTTGCACAGTGCCGTCGGTTTCAAACTTATCTCGTATACGTGCAAAAATATTAGAAAATATCGCACATGAAGTCTCGAAAATAATAATTATAATTTAAACATCTGTAACTTTTTTGTTTTTCAATTTTTAATAAAAATAATTACATATTTAGATTCAGGAGAAAATTCTTTATTAAAAAACATATAAAAAGTAATATATTTATTATCCTCATAGCTGGTATTATCGAACAAAGTGGGTATACATTTCTTTGGGACACGCTGTATATACACCGTCCTCTGCGCCCAGATTATGTAGCAACCCGTGGTTCGGATCCCACGTAAAGCTGTAGGTCCCCTCCGTCATACGACCTAGATGTTGCGAAGGAGGTTAAACAATCCCAATAAAAAAAAAAAAAATATATATATATATATATATATATATATATATATATATATATATATATACAGAGCGTCCCAAAAAAATGTATACACACTTTAAATAATTATAAAGGCAGTGTTTATTAAAATACATTTCATTTTCAAAATGTAATAGAATCTACAGACATTATTTAATTGTTTTGTCAACGCCTGTTTTCAAACTGACATCCGTTCTGGTCCAGGCACTGCTGATAACGCGAAGCAATGGAATCGCAAACATCACGAAACATTTCGTTTGGTATTTGTGTGCATTCTCGTTCAATGGCTGCTCTCAATTCAGCGACTGTTGCAGGTTTTATAGCGTAGACTTTGTCTTTTAAGTATCCCCATAAAAAAAAGTCTAGTGGTGTGAGGTCTGGTGAACGTGGAGGGTATTCTACGAAACCCCTTCGTCCAATCCACATCCACATCGTGCCAAGTACCACTCGCAATACTCCACTCTTCGGTCCGGATCATCTTCATTAATAGCATGGACTAATCTTGGAATGTAACTTTTCCATTGACAGCGCTTCAAAATGCATTGGACAGACGATTCTGAAATTCCTACCTCACGACTCGCTTGCCGCACAGATTTTCTTGGACTTTGGTGATACGTTTCCAGTACTCTTTCTTGCTTTGTGGGGCTTGTCGATGTCCGTGGTCTTCCGGAACGCTTCTTGTGGACATTCTGAACAGTTCCATCGGCTTCAAACTTATCTCTAATTCGAGTGATGGTAAGTCGCGTTGGTGGATCTGTTGAAACTCCCTCCTAAACTGTCTTTGCACTTCAACTGCGTTTTCACACTTCCAGTAGCATTTTAGAATGAATTTCCTTTGTTCAAAGCTTAGTCTGACTGCCATTATTAATTCTAATGGGTTTAACTTGGAAAAAAGAAACATCAATTGAGCTATCAGCTGTTAAAGTGTGTATACATTTTTTTGGGACGCCCTGTATATATATACACACAAACTCAGAATGGTCCCCTGAGAAACTTATATGTTAAACACAGACCGTGCATGGAACAAGGAACTCTTCTGGGAAAATTAAATCCACTATAGTCCGAATAAGTAATGGTAAATGACAAATACCATAGTTTTTCTTTTTCATGATGCAAGCCCGACGTGGGCAACGGGTCTCTCGCAAAGAGGTCCCATAAATATAGCTTCCCTCACCAGCTATCTGCAAAGCAGACAGGATCCAGCTTTGGGACATAAAGCAGCCTAGCCCTGCTACATTTAGAACCTCAATATAAGCAAAAGACTCGTTGCATTCACGCCGGATTGAATACATCAAAGAAAAAGGGGTAACTATTGTATTTTTAGCCAAAAAAACAAAACTTAAACCTCAACCACGTCGGGCTTGCATCATGAAAAAGAAAAACTATGGTATTTGTCATTTACCATTACTTATTCGGACTATAGTGGATTTAATTTTCCCAGAAGAGTTCCTTGTTCCATGCACGGTCTGTGTTTAACATATAAGTTTCTCAGGGGACCATTCTGAGTTTGTGTATATTAAACGGACGTGTTATGTGCCTTGAAAAGTGGACGCTCAATGTCCCGGTTGAGGTTTAAGTTTTGTTTTTTTGGCTAAAAATACAATAGTTACCCCTTTTTCTTTGATGTATTCAATCCAGCGTGAATGCAACGAGTCTTTTGCTTATATTGAGGTTCCAAATGTAGCAGGGCTAGGCTGCTTTATGTCCCAAAGCTGGATCCTGTCTGCTTTGCAGATAGCTGGTGAGGGAAGCTATATTTATGGGACCTCTTTGCGAGAGACCCGTTGCCCACGTCGGGCTTGCATCATGAAAAAGAAAAACTATGGTATTTGTCATTTACCATTACTTATTCGGACTATAGTGGATTTAATTTTCCCAGAAGAGTTCCTTGTTCCATGCACGGTCTGTGTTTAACATATATATATATATATATATATAATATATATATATATATTATATATATATATATATATATATATATATATATATGGGATGAATTTCACAATAAAACACGTGAAATGAATGAATGCTGCAAACCCACAAGGAAAAAGAAAAACGATTCCAAGGCCTTTCGTGTATTCAAAGCTACACCTCGTCAGGGAATGAAGTTAAAAGGCGAGAACTCCCATATATATATACAACGTACAGGAAAAACAAAACAATTAGCACATACTTAACAAGGGTTAATGAGAGGCAAAAGAAATTTTAACATGATATCGTCAATTTTATAAGTCCCCGAGCTGTTATTGAAATTGTTTTTAAAATGAATAAATGCACATTCTAGAATATTTCGTTCTATTATATCTCTGTTTTTAACAAGCGCTTTAGAACTATCCCACTTCATGCTATGGTTACATCTATACATATGGTTAAATAAAGCATTGGAAGTACTAGCTGTTCTCATGCGTGGAGAAGTACACTTTTGGATGATATTTACAACAACTTACGTAGAAGATGCAGAACTCAGAATAGGAAATTAAACAATAGACTGGAGGATTTAATTCATAATAGTTACTGGACTAAAAAAAGTGATTTTAGTAATATTGTTAACTTGTCGTCCCAAGAACTAGACTTCAATATGAAATGTGCGTTAGGTTTTGGATTAGGTTTCTCAGTCCCAAAGAAGCCCAGCAGTTTACTGATTGCTAAGTCTTTTATTAATTTTGAAAAACACAGTAATATTTCCGAAAGTGAGGTGACTTTAGCAAAAGGTTGTGTGTATAGTGCTTTTAATACGAAGTTTGAATCGAATTATCCTTTGAGGTTTGAAAAAGCCCTAAAAACACTGAAAAATAATGATTCATTACATATTACTAAAGCGGACAAATCCAATTCGATCGTCATCATGGACAAAAACAGCTATGTTGAAAAGATGAATACGTTATTAAGTGATCGTGACACGTACAAACCTCTAAATAGAGACCCATTGGAGGATGTTAATAAAATGTTTAACAGAAAATTAAGAGAAATATTAAAAATAACTATAATGGGCTTTCACAGCAGTTTCTTAGTATTAATTCGTCACTACCATATCTGTACGGCTTAGTAAAAACACACAAAGTTAATAATCCCATGAGGCCTATTGTTAGCTCAGTGGGCTCCGTAACCTATAAGCTATCGAAATGGTTAGTTAGTTTATTAACACCGTTAGTTGGCTCTATTTCTGAGTCACATATTGTAAATAGCATGGATCTTATTGACAAACTGAAGTTCCCTAATGACCCTAATTTCAAATTGGTAAGCTTCGATGTATGCTCGCTATTCACAAAAGTCCCTGTTGATGACCTACTTGATTCTTAAAAGATAAGATTTCTGAATATTCTTTCCCTGTTCAACACAACACTCTTATTGAGTTAATTAAGCTGTGTGTCAAAGATTGTAAATTTCAGTTTGAAAATAAGTTTTATGTTATGTCGTTTGGATTGGCTATGGGAAATCCCCTTTCACCTGTACTAGCTAATTTATATATGGAATTTTTTGAAAGTAGAATTTTGCCTACGATTGTTAATTTTAACCTGGTTTGGTACAGGTATATAGATGATATTTTATGCCTTTGGCCTAATAATTTGGATGTGGACTTATTTCTTGGTAGGCTCAACAATTTAGCCCCATCTATTAAGTTTACAGTTGAAAAAGAAAATGAGGGAAGCCTATCTTTTCTTGATCTAAAAATTTGGAGATGCTCTAATCAGTTCAAATATGAAGTCTACCGTAAGCCTACTAATAATAACTCTCACGTGCATTTTTATTCTGACCATCATCCTTCGATTAAATCCTCTATTTTCTCTGCTATGTTTCTTCGAGCATTGAGAGTTGTCAGTCCTGAATTTTTAGATTCCGAGTTATGCAATATCATGAATATTGGTACTAAATTATGTTATCCTATTTCATTTTTAGATAACTGTCTTAAGAAAGCCAAGAATAGGTATTATAATAATGTAATTGTAAAGGAATTTCAGCGTAAAAATATCCTTAGCCTACCTTACCATGTTAATTTTCAATACCTTCCAACTGTACTTAAAGCAATTGGCATTAATGTAATCTTTAAGTATAATAATACTGTTAAATCACGCCTAATAAAGAATAGCCCTGATAATGTTGTTGGTTGTGTGTATTCGATCGGATGTACACAATGTAACTCAGTATATATAGGCCAAACCGGTAAAACGTTAGATATTAGGGTAAAACAGCATAAATATGCTTGTAGAACAGCTAGTACTTCCAATGCTTTATTTAACCATATGTATAGATGTAACCATAGCATCAAGTGGGATAGTTCTAAAGCGCTTGTTAAAAACAGATATAATAGAACGAAATATTCTAGAATGTGCATTTATTCATTTTAAAAACAATTTCAATAACAGCTCGGGGACTTATAAAATTGACGATATCATGTTAAAATTTCTTTTGCCTCTCATTAACCCTTGTTAAGTATGTGCTAATTGTTTGTTTTTCCTGTACGTTGTATATATATATGGGCTTCTCGCCTTTTAACTTCATTCCCTGACGAGGTGTAGCTTTGAATACACGAAAGGCCTTGGAATCGTTTTTCTTTTTCCTTGTGGGTTTGCAGCATATATACATATATATATATATATATATATATATATATATATATATATCTATCAGAGCTGGGCACTTGCGGCATATTGCGGTACTGCGGCACTGCTGCACTACCAAACCGGTACGCGGAAATTTGAATGCGGTAGCGGTACTGCGGTACTTTCAGCGATCCTTTGCGGTACTGCGTTATGGGGGCCCGGGGTGGTAGTGCGGTGGTAGTGCGGTGGTACCGCAAGTACCGCAGTACCGCAAAATATGCCGCAAATGCCCAGCTCTGATATATATATATATCGCAAGTTTCATAGCAAGATTGATTTTGTGACTTATGACTTAGTCTTTTGGTTTTATTGAATCTTAAATTTTTTAAGGAGACCCGATTTAATCTTTTAATTTAATGTATTTTAAAAAATTCTTTTCCAAATTTCTGAAGGAATTTCTGCACACTGACAATTCTTGGAAAAAAAAAAAAAAAAAAAAGTGTCGCTTTAGATAAACATATTTTAACGTTTCGCCCATATATCAGGTCATCCCATAAGTAATGTCGTTTTTTACGATAGATTAAGTTTAAACTAGTCCTACTCGGTTTAAGCATAAATTTTTCGAAGGTTATATCTACGAGGAGATCTATCGTGTTTCGCTACATACTTTACAAACCTTGACCAGTGAAGACGTGTGTTTTGCTTTATGTGAACCGCTCATAAACATGGCGGTATCAGAAGAGCATATCAGGCATATAATGCTTTACGAGTTCAAAAAAGGGAATAGTGCTACTGAAGCAACGCGAAACATTCAGGACGTTTATGGCAATGATATTCTGCATGTGAGGAAATGTCAAAGATGGTTTCAAAAGTTTAGGAATGGTGACTGCTGTTTGACAGATGCAGCACGCTCTGGACGCCCTGCTGAGTTTGATGATGACCTGCTGTTCGCCACACTTGAAGAAGACTGTTCAACAACTGTCGAAGAAATGGCCCAGAAACTCAATTCATCCCCGTCCACCATCTATCGACATTTGCAACAACTCAGGAAAGTGCCTAAGTTAGGAAAATGGGTGCCACATGAATTGTCGGTCGACAATCATTAGCACAGCTCTTCATTCCCGTGAACTCCAAGATCCGTTTTTGCACCGTTTAGTGACTGGTGATGAAAAGTGGATACTGTGCCAGAATGTTAAGCGCCGTCGACAGTGGGTTTGTGCCGGAGAACCAGCGACACCACAGCCAAAACCAAATCTTCACCCTTGGAAGGTGTTGTTTAGTGTTTGGTGGGATAAAGGTGGTGTAATACACTTTGAAACCTTACCCTACAACCAAACAATCTCCGCTCAAGTCTACTGTCAACAACTGGATCGATTGAACACTGCACTAAAAGAAAAGAGACCTTCTTTGGTTAATCGCAAAGGAATCGTGTTCCACCACGACAACGCACGTCCTCATACCGCTCGGATCACTTCTGCAAAAATTGAGGAGCTTGGGTGCAGTGCTGGACTTACCTATAAGCTAAATAAGCTATAGCTTAGGGCCACACACCCTCGGGGGCCTCATTTTTTAAAATATATTTTTATTTTATCATTAGTTTTTATTCTTTAACACTAATTCATCAAAAATATATATATATATATATATATATATTATTTTTTTCTTTATCATTAACATTAATATAAAAAATAATAATTATAGTAATAATTATTTTAAATTTTTTTACCCGAATTTTTTTAGAGAAGGGCCTCAAATTTCATATAGCTTAGGGCCTCAGCAGGTGAAAGTCCGGCCCTGCTTGGGTGGGAAAAACTTCCACATCCTCCAGACCTTGCGCCTTCAGATTATCATCTCTTCACGAGTCTGCAAAACTATCTTGACAAGAAACAGTATACTTCTTTAGATTACCTGCACACCAGTCTTTGTACGTTTTTTGCCTCAAAACCGCCTGAATTTTATAAACATGGCATTGAAAAGCTTGTAGGACGTTGGCAGAGTGTCATTGATTCCGAAGGAAAATATATACTAGATTAAAAAGTTTCAGTTGAGTTTTTTTTTGTCCTTCAAATTCCGATCTAAAAACCGACATTACTTATGGGATGACCTGATACTCCACCCACCTTCAAAAGACGGATTATATATTTGTTTTTTTAATTACAAAATGAAACTATTACATACATAAAATTCAATATTACAAATTTAACAGATTAATAAGATTTTCCCGAAAGTTCAATAAACCAGAAAATAAATGTAAAATATGACGAAATGGAATGTTTCGTGAATATTTTTAATTGATAAAACTCAATTGTGGATCTACGTAATAAAGAACATTCAACTTTCCCAAATATCTTGTTAATCTATAAAATTCGTAATATTGAATTTCACGTATATAACAGTTTTATCATTTTGTACTTTTTTTAAAATATACAATCCGTTTTTTGAAGATGACGGAAGTATATGGGCGAAACGTTAAAATATATTTTTCTAAAGCGATAGTTTATATTATCATCATTATATATTATATTTGAGACTGTTTCATATCAAACAATTAGTTTATGGTAATACGCTATAATACTCGTCTGTGTTACTACAAGTTCCAGTAGTCCGGTTATACTAAGCCCCACCGACCTGACAGTCCAGTGCATCCGGACTTTTGTAACCAATGGTACCACATATGTGGTAAAGCTTTGGTTATACGTTTACAGCCCTCGTAATAAAGTTCCCCGACCATAATAATAATAATAATAATAACCGATAAGGAGTGAAGGATGTTCAGTTTAATTAGAATCCTAACCTGAAAACGTGTTGCTCAGATATCGAGAGAGAGATTGCATGATATCATTCCCGTGGCTACTCCATGGTGCCGTTTTGCGGTAAGTGGCGATGCGGTGAACGAGCTGAGATCCTCCATACTGAAGTGCCAGTGTGTCTCCATGGTCTTCGTACATCTCTTCCAACATCCGGACGCAGGCGCTGTCGAATTCTATGGACGGTTTGTCGAGCACTCCCAAACAATACAACTACAAATGCATTTAAGAGACTTTTCGTGAGAGGAAATATAATTATGCTTAAGTGGAATAACACTTAACAAATAACATGGAATAAGTCGTAAAACAACTAGATCGAATAATACCTATTAAGTAATAGAATAATGCCTTCGAAACTAAGGAAATAATAATACCTACCTATTCATTTGATGGAATACCACCAGTAAAAGAAACGAATAGTTTAATACCTCTTTTGAGATTTATGACACTGTGTAACACTGATTCTGTTTATATAGAATTTTTTATGTTTTTATGCATTTGTGGGCGCTGAGTCCAAATCTGGCCTTGGTTTGTGTATATCATCAATGGTTTCAGAGATAATCATTTTTCATGTTTACCAGTATAATGTTGTTATGGGCATAGCAATATCAGAATAATCAGGAATTGTTGAGAACAATCCGGATGTTCATTGACAGTTTCTTACTCTAGAAATTGCCCAAAACTTCCACTGTGCTATATAAAGAAGAGCGCAGAGTCTGAGAAGTCAATAAGTGTGAGCACACAAAGAAAGCAGGTTGTTTGTCTGATGGTTACCAGCACTGAGGTACTGTGTTTCTGTGCTGACGATTTGAGTGTTATCGACCCTTAGTCCAGGCAATCTAGAGCAAAAATAGCTTCAACCTGGGCAAAATTGTTTCAGAAGCTTTCTAAACTGTTTCCAGCTCAGGAACCATTGCAGAATAACATATCCAAAATCCGACAAAATTGGACCCCGGGAACACCCCCAAAAATGAAATTCAAAATGGCGGACTGGCAGTTTCCTACGAAATACAATAAATTTTAATTTCGCTTTGTAGAGAGAGTTACGACGTTTTTCTTGATCAGTAAAATGTTTTAAAACACATTTTCGTTTCTAAATTAACCTATATGACACTAAAAATTGTATTAGGCGGCTAGTATTAAACTATGACGTCACGTAATGTAAATAAAATATACTGTATGGAGTGTATGTGAGAATGGACATTGCTACATCTTTATAAACTTATATTATATACAACTCTTTAATTCCTACTACCCACTATCAAATCTGCGTATTTGTGCTTGTCATTTTCTTTAAAACTGTTATTATGTACTCCTTTTAAATACTGCAACACAGTTTATTAATTTGTGTTTTCTGTTTCAGACTGACTCGGTGTGCGTCCGCCTTCAAGAATGCAGACCCCTGAAGAATTGTGCGTGATTTGTAAGGAGAAATTGGACAGCGGACAGGAAGTGGTTCACATCTCGCAAAAAGGAGCAGATAGTATAAATGCATCCAGCCGCAGCCGTGGAAGCGATGTTGTTGCAACAGCTGGAATAAGTGTTCACGTTGTATGTAGGAAAAGGTTTACGGATAAAAAGACCATTGAAATAAAGAAGCGACAGACCGCAGCCGAGGCAATACCAAGGAAAAGTGCTCGTTTTCATGAATACGCATTTTCCAGTGCTACTCACTGTTTGTTTTGTGATACCTTTGTGGACTTTTTTTACAAACACAAACCAAAATCAGAGCATGTCAAAATAAGAACTACAGAGTTCTCCGAAACCATAAAAAGGTGCTGTGAAAGCCGCTGCGATGAATGGTCGTTTAATGTAAACGGCCGTCTGGAGTATTATCTTCGTGATCTTCCTGCTGCAGATTGTGTCTACCATCACACATGCAGCGTAAATTTTCGAAGTGGAAAAAACATTCCTCGTGCATACTCCTCCGACGATCATGATTCGAAGAAAGGGAGACCAACTAATGAAGAGCAACACCAAGCATTCCTTCAGACCTGTGCTTACCTGGAAGAGAATGATGATGAACAACTGTTGATTGGAGACCTAATTTCCAAAATGGAGGAATACAGTATCTTCAAGGAAGTCAGAGCTCTGTCTACGAACGCAGGCACATGAAGAGAAAGCTTTTAGAACGTTACGGAGACAAGATCATAATATCAGGTGAAAGTGGGAAGGCAGATGTAGTAACACTACGAGAGACAGCTAATGAAATTCTTATAGATTATCACAAAAAGTCGGAAGAATGTGATATAGATATAGAGCTACAGAAGATTTACCTAGTAGAAACTGCTGCAAAAATAATCAGAAGTGATATCAAGTCTGTCGACTCGCCTAGAAAAGATGTGTATCCATCTCCAAATGACATCACTGCAGAAAGTGCTCTTGATTACATTCCCAACAGTCTGAAATTGCTATTATCAAAAGCATTTGCGGGACAGGATGCTTCAAGAAAAATAGGTGCAATTGGGCAGAGCATTATGCAAGCAACCCGTCCTAGAGGATTACTATGTCCACTACAGATCGGTTTGTCGGTTCAGCTACACCACAACTTTAGGTCAAGGTACCTTATTGACGTTCTCCATCAGCTGGGTTACTGTTCGTCGTATGCAGAAGTAACAAGATTCGAAAGAAACGCGGCGCTGGCAAGTGGGTCTGGCTCTTTTACTGTTGATGAAAACACTGCAGTCCTTCTAGCAGCAGATAACGTCGATCATGATGTCTGCACTTTGGATGGGAAGAATACCTTTCATGGAATGGGTATGATTGCCGCAATAACTCCGAAGATCAAGATCCACCCTTCTATTCACAGGCGTAATGTTGGTGACAATGACATTAAGAAGATTGCAACCGTTGACATTAGGGAATATAGACACGCGAGAAGCATGTTGAGGGACATCTCACTCCGCGAACTTCCAGTACCCACTGCCACCATAAGTCGACTTAGTCTTCTCTGGCAGATATCTTCAGCAGAAAGATCAGGTCGAAGTTGGTCCGGAACAATGCAGGCAATTCACGGTGGATCAAGTGTCTCACATCCAGGTGTGGCGTCGATCACGTTCCTTCCCATCATAGATATGTCGCCAACTGACATGACCTGCATACTTTCGACATTACTATATTTGAGCAAGATAGCACGCGATCAAAAAGTCCCATGCATTATTACCTTTGATCAGCCTTTGTTCTGGAAAGCTTCCCAAATCAGCAATGAACAGAGAGACCTGCAGGACATTGTTTTAATGCTGGGATCATTTCACACTCTGATGAATCTTTTGGGAGCAGTCGGTACTCTTATGAATGGTTCAGGATTGTCTGAAGTACTTCAAGAAATATACGGACCAAATGCCGTGCAACACATGATGTCTGGAAAAGCTGTTTCAAGAGCGATACGTGGTCATATGATAGTAGATGCAGCTCTTAGTACCTTACTAGTCGCAGACGTTTTCCCTCGTAATGAAGATGGAACTCCTCATGACCTCCATAAGGAAGCTTGTGAACTGCTCGACGATGTTATGACCGCCAAACAATCAGATGAGGATGTGGAATCTTCGAATGCATTGTCTCAGATTGCTACCACTTTGGATGCGAAGAAAACTGACCTACAATCTACTTCGCAAACAAGTCAACTCTGGTTGGAATATCAGCGAATGATCAACATTGCACGTTCCTTGATAACAGCAGACAGAACCGGCTCGTGGGATTTGCACTTGCAAGCTATGCTGGAGACCATCCCCATAATTGCAGCAGCCGGACATCACAATTACCTGAAATCGATATACCTGTACCTGCAGAAAATGTTAAGTTTGCCTTCTGAAAATCCAGCCGTTAACAAAATGTTCCAGGAAGGTAAGTTTGTGGTAAGAAGAAGCGACAGATTATGGGCCGGACTCGGCACAGACCTGGTGATAGAACAAGTACTAATGCGTTCCCTGAAAAGCAGAGGCGGACTGACACGCGGAAGTGGATTTACAGACATCCAAAGGACAACGTGGCTCTTTTCTATGCCTCTGTGTTCCACTTATAACTTAGCAATGCAGGAATACACCAGAGTTTTGTTGGAAAGTAGTGAACAGCACAAGGAAATGAGGGGAAGTAGACAAATCAGGGACAGTAATGACATGAAGAAAGTACTTGAACGTCTGGAATCCTTATCCCCATTCCATTCTACCTCGGGTCTCTGCAACATTGTAACAGGGCTAACTGCTGATCCTGGAGTTAACGTTCATCAATTGCATTCAATCGGTACGAACATTGTCGTAAAAATGATTGGGAAACAAGCCTTTACATATTCTGCCAAAAGATCTGACAAAGTGAAAACACTAGGATCTGCTTCTGCCGTTGTGATCACTGATGCTTCAGATATAGAAGTAGATCCTGCACTACTGTTTCAGAGAATGATGACTGTTGCCACTGGCGGAGACATGAATCTTGAAGATGTCATGTGTTACGAACTGTGTGCATATCCTCCTGCATTGTTCGAATCACGAAGTATCTTGAGGAAACCCGATAAGTCTCAGCTAGCTCATGCAATAATCAAATACACTGACACTTTACGCATGGAAGAAGTTCAAGAAATTCAGTGCACAGACCAGTACGTATTGGATGGTGGATCTCTACTACATCGTGTTTCCTGGCATCAAGATGAAACATATGACAGCATCGCCAACTCATATGCCGATTTCACTCTGAAAACATATGGAAAAGCAATCATTGTTTTTGATGGCTACAGCAGCTCTCCTACGATCAAGGACATGACCCACAGAAGACGCAGCACCAAGACAAGCAGAAATGTGAATCTCAGTCCAAGCATGAAGTTTGTTGGCCAGAAGGAACACTTCTTGGCTAATGAAAACAACAAGCAAGCATTTATTTCCCTCGTAGGTGAGATGTTGAAGAAGCACGGGTGTACTGTTCACAACGCAGATGGGGATGCTGATGTGGACATCGTTCGTGCAGCAGTTTCCTCATCAGAAAATGCAACTACAACAGTAATAGGGGAAGACACCGACTTGCTGATTCTCCTTCTGTACCATGCCAAGGACAGTGGTTTCAAGTTGTACTATCGCAGCGATATAAGACGGGGACCATCTCCTAATCCTGTGTATGATATTCTCAGCATTCAATCATTGTTAGGCAATGACATCTGCAAGTATCTCCTGTTTGTGCATGCTTTCACGGGCTGTGATAGCACATCCAGAATTTTTTCGATCGGTAAAGCCAAAGCATTCGACACACTGATGAAGGTGGCTGAACTCCGTTCAGTTGCAAATACATTCTGTTCTGATTGTTGCCAACACTCTGACATTGAAGCCGCTGGAAGAAAGGCAATGCTTCTGTTGTATGGCTGCAAAACACTTGAATCCACTAACGCACTACGTCATCGAATGTTAGTTGAAAAGGTAGCTACAGCTAAATCTTTTGTTACACCCGAACGTTTGCCACCTACCGATGCATCCACAAAGTACCACAGCTTTCGCACATACTTTCAAATACTAATCTGGAAGTCTACAGAAGAGAAGATCGATGCAGAACAGTGGGGTTGGTATGTAAAGAATAATTCCTACTACCCTACAGCCTGCGACAAGCCACCAGCTCCAAATTATCTACTCAACATGATCCGCTGCTCCTGCAAGACGAAATGTGCTACTTCAAGATGTGGATGCAAGCGTAATGGAATGCCTGTTCAGCCGCTTGTGGCGAGTGCCAAATCAGTGGTTGCGATAACAACCCAAGTACCGGTAATCTATCCGATGATAGTGATGAAGAGGATTAATTTCTGTATGTTTGTGACCAGGTATCACTTCTTCTGTAATGAACATAACTTGAAACTGGGAAAAAAATAATTGTTGTATTATTGATTATAAAAATCTGTAAAAAGCTATATAACATTATATTTGCGTAATAACTGGTTGTGTTGTATATTGTTGAATTATTTAAAACATTACAACTGAAAGAAAAAGCATCAAATGTATCTCTATAAATAAAAGCGTAAATTATATATATATTTTTTTCGTAGGAAACATCCAGTCCGCCATTTTGAATTTCATTTTTGGGGTGTTCCCGGGTCCAATTTTGTCGGATTTTGGATATGTATTCGGCAATGGTTCCTGAGCTGGAAACAATTTAGAAAGCTTCTGAAGCAATTTTGCCCAGGTCTAACTACAAATTGCCTGGACTACCTTTTTTATTGCAAACATTATTTCAGTTGTGAATACATCTTTTTTCTGGAATCTGTAATCTGTTGCAGATTTAATAACTCCTCTTTCTATATCTGCAGGTTATGATTAATGTAGTACAGTTTGGTAAAGAGAATGGCAACTAGAGCTTGTAAACACTCGCCAGATATATTCTGCTACGTTTGTGGCTATTACATAGGCCCCAAGCAAGTATCACACAAGATTGTGAAAGGCACCAAGTTCTGGATCGCGTATCGGCTCTATTTTGGTATGCCTATGGGTGACCAAGATAAGCCCTGAGCACCCCATGTGATCTGTGGAAGCTGCCACTCCACACTTGAAGGGTGGCTGTGGGGAGTACACAAGGCAATGCCCTTTGCGGTACCCAGAATATGGAGAGAACCAAAGAGCCACCACGACGATTGCTACTACTGCATGGTAGATATTTCTAAGTACAGGAAAATTAAAGGAAGGCAGACTCATCAGTATCCAAGCATAGCGTCATCCATAGCTCCTGTACCACATGGTGAAGGTCTTCCAATACCACATCCACCAGAACAGGTATCTATCCATTACTTTACCTCCTGTATTTACAGACTGTGGGTCATTATGTGTCAATTTTTCTTAGTGCTGATGCTCTTCTACATATATAGCTATTCCTATATTTTGTTTCTTTGCTTTGCAGGTTGAAAATGAGGATGCAGCTAGCTCATCTGAGATGTTGGCTGGTGAGGACATTCATGATGAAGAATATACAGTAACTTTCAGTACAAACCCTCACTTTCCAAATCAGAGGGAATTGGACAACTTAATTAGAGATTTGGGTCTGACAAAATCAGGGTCTGAGCTTCTGACCTCCAGACTCGAAGAGTGGAATTTGCTTGGAGAAGCCTGCAAGAGCACTGTATACCGAAAGCAGCATGAAGAGTTTGCAAGGTTCTACGATGTCAATGGCTCTCTCTGTTATTGCAGCGAGGTTAATGGTCTATTCACAGCTATTGGGTTAACACATATACCCTCAGAGTGGCGCCTGTTTATTGACAGTTCAACTCTGAGTTTAAAAGCTGTTCTACTCCACAATGGGAACAAATATCCATCTATACCAGTTGCACATTCTGTTCAAATGAAAGAGGACTATGAAAATGTCAAACAACTGCTCACTCAAATCAGGTATGAACAATATAACTAGGACGTCTGTGGTGATTTCAAAATGATTGGTTTCCTGTTGGGTTTACAAGGAGGGTTTACTAAATATTCATGTTTTCTTTGCCTGTGGGATAGCAGGGCTTCAACTGAGGACTATAAAACAGTTCAGTGGCCTCCACATGAAGGAGTGCAACCAGGAAAGTACAATGTACTCAGGGAACCTCTTGTGAAGCCTGACATAGTTCTGCTACCACCTCTCCATATTAAGTTGGGTCTAATTAAGCAGTTTGTAACTGTGTTAGATTTTGGAGGGGAAGTTTTCCAACAGATTCGGGTCATGTTCCCTAAACTCTCTGAGGCCAAAGTCAAGGCTGGCATCTTTGTAGGACCACAAGTCAAGGCGCTGTTGAATTCAAAGAACCTTGAAGCCAAGATGACTCCGATCAAAAAAGAGGCTTGGTGTGCTTTCTGTGATGTGGTTCATGGGTTTTTAGGCAACCATAAAGCACCAAACTATAAGAAGTTAGTGTCAAACTTGATTAAGTGCTACAGCAAAATGGGGTGCTGTATGTCTTTAAAATTACACTATCTGCATTCACATCGACTTTTTTCGTGATAACCTGGGCAATGTGAGTGAAGAACATGGCGAAAGATTCCATCGAGATATTCAAACGATGGAGAAAAGGTACCAGGGCCATTGGGATGCTTCCATGATGGGAGACTAAGTATGGTCGGTGATCAAAAAGGATAAGAATGTTCATACACGGGAGTCACATTCTTCAGTGCATTTTTAAGGAATGCACACTGCATAACGAGGCTTGTTATTCTCTTATCGGTTCTCCTCATCATATATATTATATCCTTTGCACCATTTTGGGTTTGTCAAACAATTTTGGCTCAATAAACATTAATTTCCAATAGTGTTTTTATTTTCAGAAAATATTTATGTTAGCCTTCTTTATATACTTTGCCATATGAAAAGTGTGATAACCTATATTTTTGAAATGGTTAATGATTGAGCAAAACCAATATAATTTTTGGAATCAGCGTCCCGAAATCATTAAGAAACGACAGAAAAATCACAATAAACAGAAAATTTTTCAAATTTTGTTACCCAGTGTAATCGCAGTGAAACAAACTAAATTCCTTTTGCAGTATACTTTCTATTTTCTTTACAATCTTAAGAAAAATAAAAAATTCTGAAAATATTCAAGAAATTTTAAGTCTTTTACCGCAAATTGTGATGATTTTTGTTTAAAAAAAAAAAGGCACTCACTTTAATGTTCATCAGCATAAAGCATGAACACTGTTTGAAATGAATAATTTATTTATAGTTGTATCCACAATAATGAAGGTGCAATGAATTGTGATGAAAATAAATCAAGTACAGTATGTGCATACACATTCGTACCATCAGTTCCAATAATTGGGATACGAGGCATTCCATGTCAAGTGTACACACCTTATGTCAGGTCATCTTACTGATTTTAATGATTTTTGGTGTGGTAGTTGGGTATGATGAGTAATGAAGCGTGACCAAATTTTAGCCACTTCAGTCAAATAGTTTGGGAGTAATGACCCCCCAAATTTGGGGTTAGCAGCGTAACCTCGTGATTTTGAAAGGTCATAACTAAGGTTTTAATTGATTCAATCAAGTATATGTAACATTTGAATTAAAAAGTTTGTTATCGAACTTGACTTTTTAAATAACACTTGAAAAAACAAAGAGCATTAAGTGTCTGATCTGACATTCTTGATCAAATCTTTGTGATGAATAAACCAGCAGCTGAAAACACACTCTCGGCTCTACGCTGGTGGCTTTTATTGTAAGCAACGCCTCGTACATTCGATCCAAATTTTCGCTTCTATTCAAAGTAGCTTCAAAATATTTGAATTCATTGTTTACGTCAAAGGTCTCAGAAGAATCTTTCTTGGGTTTCATTTTCAGTTTGTTCATCTCACACATGTACTCATTCATAAGTTGATCATCATCATTTACTTCATGACCTGAGCTGCATTGTGAATCTTTGAGTTTCGAAGCAATTGATTGGACTTGGTCGTCTGTTTCTGAAATCTGGCAAGCTTCTGGAAAAAGCCTCTTAAATGTATGACCTGCATACTTCTTAAGTGCTTGTTTCGAAGGAAAGAGGAACAGTGCTGATGATTCATTTTTCAAGACCTCAGGATTGTGGAGAAAACTCAGCAAGGCGACAGCTTCTTTTGTCTTCTCGATGAGTAGTGATCAATGAGACACTAATGTAGCTCAAAAGCTAAAAGATTGTTTTTGCTTTCAAATTTATCCAAAATGAACTTCATGGAAGATTCAGCTTTGAGCAAATTTGCATCTTCGGAACAGAGTCCCTTCAAAACAATTTCCAGTGGACAAAGCGTGTCAGAGAGGCTCTTTAGAACATTCCGTTCTTCATCTGAAATCGTCTCTGTTGAGCGTATCACTCTGAGGGCCTTTGGAATGCAATTTTTGGGTTTCAAAAATCTTTCTATCATGGCCAAAAGACTGTTCCACCTCGTTCTACAGTCAAGGATAAGCTTCATTTCCTTTCCATTAAATTCATCTTTGAAAAAATCCTGCAATCTCTCATTTTTCAAAGGAGACTTTCGAAATATGCAGCAGATTTTTCTCACCTTATTTATTATTTTTAAGTAATCTTCTCGAAGTTTTGGAAGAACAATTACATCATCTATGTCAGACTCAAAAATTGTATCTGTGCATAAAATTTCACACTCATCTTCGCTTAACTCATGTGCAGTGTTTTCATCTTCTTCGATGGCTTCATCTTCAGGGGTAGGGTCACTTTCCCCTTCCACTGAATTTTTAGCAGTTTTTGAATACAAGATATCCGAAGCCACAAGATGTATAGCATGTGCAATGCATTGCTGGTGATCAGGTACTATTTCTCTTCCAAATTTGACCATTACTGAGGCACCGTCAGTGGTGCAACCCACGATATGCTTATCTAGGTCCAAGCCAAAGTCTTCCAATCTTTTCCTAATGATTGCAATAGTAGGGCAGGTCGTACTCAGGTGATAACATGAATCTGAAGGAAATCCTACCATCAGGGGTGTCTAAATTATGTGTTTTTACATGGGAAATTCAAATATGAGCTTATTTTTTGGATAGGATAACTCTAACCTACATCATTTTGTATTTCTAAATTGCCAATTTTACCCTTTTGAACCCCTTTATAATATATTAAAAGATATAAGGTAAATCATTTATATTGACATGGCCAAATCAACTTTACATATATTTATTAATAGGTGAACTGCATGAATATCACTGGATATAATTACAAAGATCATTCTCCTGACATCTTGAACTTTGCCAGGCTGCACAAATCCTGCTTTGACTCAGACTTGGACATCAGCTTCCTGCTGGTCTCCTGAGCCCTGATCCCTCCATCCCTCTTTTCCTGTGAGAAGTACTTAGCAGAAGCCTCAGTCACCATTTAACAACTCTCTCAATGCTTTGTGTGTGGCAAGGCCAGTTGCGCACCTCCATGGGGGTGTTGATGAAGTTTTTCACCTCTGAGGTGCTTAGAGAGCAGGTGAGAGGTGGCTCTGACACACCTTCTGACCAGCTGATCAAGTCACCGATGCTGGAAGCATCACAATTGATGTCAGGTGTCCTTCTGCTCCTAACAGAGGAGTCCCCCAGCTGAGTGTCCGGTTCTCCCTCTCCCCTGATGGCCAGGATTCTCTCCACCCCTTCTGATCCTCAGAGCAGAGTAGTGTTTGGAGGATGACTTCACTGTGGGAATATCAAGCAGGTCTTCTCACAGTTGGCATCACAATATCCAGCACCTCCTTTCTCTGGGACTTGAGGCAGTCCAGCTGAAAGAGGATGTGCCTAGGCCCTTCGATCCAGGAGTGCTTGACCTTCACGTTGAACCAACATGGGTAATACACTCCAATGATGAATTCCACAATGAATTGCAGAATCTTCCGGTTCTTTCCTTTAAGTCCGTGCTTTGACACCCAGAGCCTGAGAAGTCTGTTCGCTGTGGTGAGCCAGCGGCTGTGGTTTACTGGTCCTATCTCTAACAGAGCCAGCCCTGCAGGAAGTACTCCATCCCTGACTGCACAGACAATTTTATAGCCATAGTATTGATCAGTTGAGAGATCTTGAATGACCTTGTCAGGAAGCTTGATCAGTGGAGGGCCAACAGAGACTCGGGTGAAGTTTGGATTGATATCAAAGTCTGTAGCAGAATCAAGGAGCTTTCCTATTGGCCCGGATAATTTTTTGTCTGACAGAGTAGGGCCATCAAGGTCAACAATGAGATGGCGCAGGGGAAGTTCAACAGTGTGCAGGTTGCACACCAACCAGACCAGCTTTCTCCCCAGGTGCAGCTCCAGCTTCCGCATTACTCCAGCTTTCACACCAGTGTTGACATTTGTTGAGTCTCCTCCAATGGCCAACAAGGTCTTATTATAACCCCTCTCTTTCAGCCAGGCAAACAGGACCTTAGCAATCTTCTCCGCATGTGACTCCTCTTTAGTTGCTTTCTCTGGGGTAAAGTGGAACAGATAGTAGCTGCCAGGCTCACTAACAACACTATAGTGTTCTTCCTTGATCTTTGCGGGAAAAGATTGGTCACTGCCCTCAGCTTCCATCATCACATTGGTCAGGTCAATCCGCCCATCAAAGAGGATGCAAGAGATCCCCCCTCCTCCCTGCACTTCTTCTCGAACTGTTCCCCAGCTCTCTCATCAACTTCTCCTGTGCTCTCTTGACCTTGCTCTTATCAATCACTTTACTTGTATTGTCTTCTGTGATGATTCCTGCGTCAATCAGAGCTGCTGTTGCTATCGCTGCAGTTGGCCTCAGCCCTATGCCATACCTTACACTAGCAAGGGCAATGTTTTGAATCTCATCATAGTTTTTCTGTACCTTTGCCGAAGCTGCTGGCTCAGGGTCAGTTTGAGGGAAGAGCTCAACTTCAGGAACAAACTCATCTTCATCACCACTTCTCTCCAATTCCAGATCCTCATCACCATCTGCCAAAAATCTCTTAACATCTTCCTGGCTGCCTTCTCTGCTACTGCAGCACTTTCCTCCTTGCTCCTTCTCTTTCTCTGCCTTCCTTTCCATCCACTGCCTTTTCAATGTCCTCACCTGTCTCTTGTGCTCTGGTAGATCAGGACCCCCTATTTGGTGGGGTCCCTTACTTCCAACCTTCTCTTTCTGTCCCTTGATGTAGGCAAGATCTTTCACAGGAATCTTTTTCTCTCTGCTGCAGGAACAGTTAATGTGGGCTTGGATAACACAGCCCTCACAGCCTCCCCCCTCACAACTGGTAATCTGACACTTGCAAGTCAAAATATCAAAGAACTTGTCTAACTTGACAATGAACCTCTCTTTGGCATCAAGTTTGCCCTTCCCAAGAGAAAACTTCACTGCCTGATTCCAGACCTCCTTGAGCTTGGACATGATGGTCACTTTTTCATTGATAACAGGTGGCTTGAAAAGAGCATTAGCTTTGCTCCACTGACAAATCAGACCAGGGTAGATGTCACTCACCAGCTTGTCCACTGGGTAGTTCCTCCTGTCATCTTCACTTTGCTTCCTCAAGTAGATGCCATACCTCAGGATATCCCTCACAGTTGGCAGTTCAGACACCAACAGCTCCTGGCCAGTGCCAACAAGATTACTCAGATGAGAACTTGATTTCGTCCTTGTTCTGACTTGAGCCATTTTCTTAATGAGTTCACACTGAAATAAAAACAATAATACAACAGTTAAGTATCCACTACAGACAGGTATTAACTCTTTTCAGCGCAAAATTCTTGTTAAAAAAAGAGCTGAAATGGGCAAGAACAAATTTATCTGCAAATGCTAAACACATTATGCTTTTTGGTTTCAAAATGTTATAAAATGCTAATTTATCTGTTGTCTGTAATGCAAATAATTTGTTCATGTACTCTAAAAAAACTAAAGAAACACATCCTAAAAATATTCTTTAGAACATTGAAATAGGCCTCATACTGCTCAGTTGTACTAAAAATGAACCACCTAATTTTAGCTCAAATCAAAGTTGTTAATTAAATTTTGCTCAATGTATCACTATAATATGCGTAGAAATAGCTTTTTCTAAAATATAACAGAATAATACTCACATGTGAACAGTAACAAAAAAAATATCAGTAGATAATCACTAAATCTATCCCCTCACTGCAAGCCGAGGTGGTAAAATAGCTTCATAAATCATGAGTCACTTCAAATATTTCACAAAACTTTTAGAATGTTCTGAAACGTTACATTCTAGCCTCTGAGAAAGGTAGCTCAGAAAATGGCCTTATGCGCGCCAGAAAACCGTCAAAATATTTCATATACCAAATTGTATGATAATTACAATTAAGTGGAATGGCACACCTTTTTATTTGAGTATTTAAATATTATTATTATTATATGAATTACATTATATGTGTTTATATGAATTGGTTAGAACAATGCTCTATGAGAGAGAACGTGAGCAGCCATGATAGAAAACGTGAGAAGACATATTCTGGGGTAACTACAATAGTAAAATAATCAACAATTTAATAATAATCAACTGCAAAATGATGTAGGTTAGGGTTATCAGAATTAAATATTTTCTTCAGAATTGTGTTCTATACACCAAAATATGTCATTTGAACACCCCTCTCCATTGATTTAAAAAAAAATGCATAGTATGACCCACCCTATATGCAATAGTTTTGGTGCTATCGAGAGAACCATTTATTTTCATGAGACCAAGAGACCAATGTTGATTTTCATCATGAACATTAATATTAATATATCTTTGGTTTTGCAAAGATGTATACTCATCCACAGTTAATGAATAGCGGATTCCTTGTCTCACCTGATTCTTGAAGTAGTTGACCAATTCATGTTTCTTTTTCTCATAAAAACTAAGCACCATTTTTCTGACACCATTATGGGAAGTTGGATGAGGCTTGTCGTATTTTATCTTTCTTAGGCTTTCTTGAATGAATTCACTTTTAGCAATTGATTGGAAACTCAGTCTATCTACACATGCAAGTTTCGAAATTTCCTCTTCTTTGGACTTTTTTTGCACAAACTCTTCCACTGTTCTTTGTTTCTTTAATGGCTGATTAATCTGGTCGATGTTTATGCCATGAATATTTTTCATGTGGGATGATAAACTTGAAGTAGAACCTTCACAACACTTTAAAACTTTGTGGCATGTCATATGTCATACACTCTGCTTCTTCTTTATTCTTACAAGTGAAATGATACCAAGCATTTGATTTCTTTGACATGATGGAGTATTAAATCTTAGAATCTTAACTGATCAATGTGCAATCGTCCACATAACATTCAAGACTGAAGCATCAATTATTTACACTTATAAACAAACAAAAAACGATATGAAACGATGCAAAACGTAATTACTATGTTTTTAAACATTTGGAAATGTTTGTGTAGTGAATACTCTTATTTTAGTTTCAAGTTAAATGTTAATTTTACCGTCTTGAATTTCGGAATAGCTATAAATTCATTTTAAATTAGTTACCCATCATAATTCAATTGTAAACCACATTAATACTAATTTTATGTATATTGTATTATTTTATTGTATGTAAACATAATTAATTATATATCACAATTGTCAGTTAATTATTTATATTCAAATATTTATTTTAATCTAATACCATGTCCATTTTACAAATAAACAATAGAAATCCAAGGGTTATATTTTCCACCTTTGGTACTGTCGCAGTTTCGCCTAACGGACTCAATACGGCTAGTGAGATAATCACTGGTTGGCACTTAACCAGCGGCAGTGCTTATGGCTACATCATCCAGGTTAACCTATACCGGATAGATGCGCTACGGTCCCAAGCCGTAGCTTGCCTAGGCCGACGACGACGACGAAAACCAACAATTGGTGACTCCGGAGTTGGATTCCCCCCTTTTACCCGAACGACTAGGATTAGACTGTAACGTCGTTCGTGCCCATCACCCCCTTCACCGAGCGACTAGGACCAGACTGTAACGTCGTTCGTGCCCATCACCCCCTTCACCCGAGCGACTAGGACCAGACTGTAATGTCGCTCGTGCCCTCTGCCCCTCACCCCTGCCCGTGCGCTCTGTGCCTGCGCTCGTCTCAACCTCCACTCCTTCGTTGGTAACTTGTCGTCTTGCTTGTACGTCAGCAAGCATAGGAGAAGATGCCTGACGACGCTGGTGCCATCTCCCACTTGAGCGTAAAGCTCCCCGTCTTCTGGCCGGGTGATCCATTTATTTGGTTCCACCAAGTGGAATCACAATTCAACTTGGGAAGGATCACCGCTAGCAGGACAAAATACGATCATGTTTTGTCCTCTCTACCAGCGAGCATCATCTCTGAAGTCCGTGACGTCATCGTGTCTACTTCCACGAGTGAGGACCCATACAACGATCTGAAGTCTGCCATCCTGTGTCGCACCACTGTCTCCGAGCGTGAGAAACTACATCAGTTAATCTCAAAAGAAGAACTTGGAGACCGTAAGCCCACTCAAATGCTGAGGGCTATGCAGTGCGCTCTAGGCGAACGCGCACAAACCTTCGATAAGGACATCTTTAGACAGTTGTTCTTGCAGAAACTTCCTCCATCAGCTCAGCGTGTCTTGGCCACTATGGATCCTGCTACTCCAGTTGATAAACTAGCAGAAACTGCCGACAAAGTAGTGGAGATTGACACAGCTCCGGTCAACAACGTGAACACACAATCGGAACTGGAGTTGAAAGTGAAAGAGTTAAGTCAACAACTCAACCACGTTTGTTCTCTGCTACAAAATCAACGGCAAAGAAGCCATTCTCGGTCAAGATTTACGAAGAGGCATCGTTCGAGTTCCGGGAAGATCTGCTTCTACCACTCGAAATTTGGAAAGAAGGCTAGGAAGTGCATCTCCCCTTGCAATTTTTCGTCGGAAAACCCCAGCAGCGAGTCCTAATGGCGTCTAGTACTCGCACTGCCAACCTGTTATTCATAAAGGACAGGAACTCTGGTGTCAATTTCTTGGTTGATACCGGAGCGTCAGTCAGTGTATTCCCTCAAAAATCTGGTCATACGCACTCGGAATCTCCGCCTCTATACGCTGCTAACGGTTCACGCATACCCACGTACGGTACTCAGTCGCGTGAACTAAACTTGGGCCTTCACCGATCCTTCAAGTGGATTTTCATCTGTGCTCAAGTGCAGCATCCCATAATCGGCGCTGACTTCCTCCAGCATTTCAAACTCCTGGTGGATCTTGACAAGCGACGCTTATGCGACCAGGCCACACTGCTTTCTGTTCTTGCCAAACAGGTTGCCCTTCCGGACGCCTCGAACTCTGCACTTTCCCTCGTTCCCCCTAATTCCATGTACCAGTGCCTTTTCCAGCGATATCCAGGAATTCTTCAACCGATGCAGATGGGTGATACCATTAAGCACACCATTACCCATCACATTACAACAAAAGGTCCCCCCGTGTTTGCAAAACCCAGACGTCTTGCCCCGGACAAACTGAAAGCTGCCAAATCGGAATTCCAGCTTATGATAGATCTTGGGATAATAAGACCTTCCAAAAGCAGTTGGTCCTCTCCCCTACACCTGGTCCAGAAGAAGTCAGGAGACTGGAGACCATGTGGGGATTACCGGTTTTTGAATTCGACAACCATCCCGGACCGATATCCGGTACCAAATGTCCAAGACTTTACTTCTCTTCTCCACGGCAAATCTATCTTCAGTAAAATAGACCTCGTTAAGGCTTTCCACCACATTCCCGTAGAGCCTTCGGATATTCCCAAGACTGCAGTTTGTACACCATTTGGGTTATTCGAATTTGTGAAGATGCCGTTCGGGCTACGGAATGCTGCGCAAACCTTTCAGAGGTTTATAGATGAGGTCACCAGAGGCTTAGACTTTGTTTATGCCTACATCGATGATTTGCTTGTGGCCAGCTCAACGGAAGAGGAACATAAGGAACATCTTTCACTCCTCTTTCAACGCTTAGAACAATACGGTGTTACTATTAATGCATCTAAGTGTGTGTTTGCACAGCCAACCTTGGAATTTCTTGGTCACACGATTTCGCAGCACGGAATTACCCCCCTTCAGGACAAGTGTGGAGTGATAAAAAATTACCCTATGCCAAATAATCAGCGTGAGTTACGTCGGTTTCTAGGTTTGGTAAATTATTACCACAAGTTCATTAAAAACTGTGCCAGTGTTCTTGCTCCTCTACACGCTATGATCACACACAAACGCAAGGTAACGAAATTGGTATGGTGTAGCGATAGTTTACAGGCGTTCGACAATGCCAAAAATGCTATCAATAGTGCATTGTCTCTGTCATTTCCTATCAGTGATGCCCCCCTAACTCTGACGGTCGATGCATCAGATGTTGCGATCGGTGGAGTGTTGGAACAAACCATTAACGGTCAACAAGCACCCATCGCGTTTTACTCGAAAAAGCTGCAGCCAGCCCAAATGCGTTATAGTGCTTTCGGACGTGAACTTCTTGCTATTTACTTAAACGTGAAGTATTTTCAACATTTCCTTGAAGGCCGAGAGCTTTGTGTTTTTACCGACCACAAACCTTTGGTCACTGTCTTCAATAAAAACAGCTGTAACCACTCTCCCAGAGTCATCAGGCAACTCGATTATATCTCGCAATTTACCACAGATATCCGCCACATCAAAGGTGTCTTGAACACTCCAGCGGATGCACTTTCAAGAATAGAGATTACTTCTGTTACCCTCAGCTCTACACTGTGGAATGCTATTGCACAGGATCAAGATAAGGATACGGAACTACAAGACCTGCTCAGAGAAGACTCCACTCACTCACTTTCCCTCAAGAAAATGAGTATGCCAGGATTGTCTGTGCCCCTCTATTGCGACGTATCAACAGCTGCTATTCGCCCTTATGTCCCTCCATGTCACAGACAAGCAGTCTTCACGGATCTTCATAAGCCCTCCCATCCTGGTATCCGTGCTTCGCAACACCTGGTTACCTCTCGCTTTGTTTGGCCCTCGATGCGGAAGGATGTCAAACATTGGACCAAAACGTGCCTTGCCTGCCAGCATGCCAAAGTCCAAAGGCACACCAGGTCCCCCTTTGACGCATTTCCGCCCCCATCCCAGCGATTTGAGGTAATTCATGTAGACATTGTTGGCCCTCTTCCAGTGATTCAAGGCCAACGTTATCTGCTCACCTGAAGCCATCCCACTTCCTGATATCCAAGCGGACACTGTTGCAAGAGCCTTTCTTCATGGATGGGTATCAAGATTTGGATTGCCGACAAAAGTCATCACTGACCAAGGTCGCCAATTTGAGTCTTCGCTTTGGAAGAAGTTTACCAGCTTGTTGGGTACAGTACATGCGCATACCTGTGCGTATCATCCGCAAGCTAACGGCCTCGTCGAACGCTTCCATCGCCAGCTGAAGTCATCCCTTATGTGTCACGAAAACTCCCATTGGATGGATAAGCTTCCACTCGTGTTGCTTGGTATTCGCTCTGCATTTAAGAGTGATCTGAAGACTACAGCGGCTGAACTAGTCTATGGAACAACACTGCGGCTACCAGGTGGCTACTTCACTGCAGGGGATAAGTCATGCGATCCTACGGAATTCGCTCAAACACTTTCCTCTCATATGCAGTCCCTTCAGCCTGTTCCCCCTCGATTGACTAGCCAACAGAACATCTTTGTTTCCCCAGCCCTCCAGTCTTGCACCCACGTTTTCGTTCGTGTACCTGTCCCAAAACGGCCTCTCCAATGTCCATATGACGGACCCTATGAAGTTCTCCGACGTACGCGCAAATCATTCCTCATCCAGCGCGGTTCCAAGGTCGACAAGGTTTCTATCGATCGTCTTAAGCCTGCGTTTTTGGAATCAACCTTAAGTGAGGTACATGTAGCTACCAAAAAGGTCCAGCGGAAATCTGTGTCGTTCGGAACTCTTTGAACTTCCTCTCTGGTGGGGGAGTGTGTAGTGAATACTCTTATTTTAGTTTCAAGTTAAATGTTAATTTTACCGTCTTGAATTTCGGAATAGCTATAAATTCATTTTAAATTAGTTACCCATCATAATTCAATTGTAAACCACATTAATACTAATTTTATGTATATATTATTATTGTATGTAAATATAATTAATTATATATCACAATTGTCAGTTAATTATTTATATTCAAATATTTATTTTAATCTAATACCATGTCCATTTTACAAATAAACAATAGAAATCCAAGGGTTATATTTTCCACCTTTGGTACTGTCGCAGTTTCGCCTAACGGACTCAATACGGCTAGTGAGATAATCACTGGTTGGCACTTAACCAGCGGCAGTGCTTATGGCTACATCATCCAGGTTAACCTATACCGGATAGATGCGCTACGGTCCCAAGCCGTAGCTTGCCTAGGCCGACGACGACGACGAAAACCAACATTTGTTTCATAGAAAATGGACCAAAGTGATCAGAGACTTGCGCAAAAATGTGAGAACCGGTTCTTATCATTGGTTTCAGTGATGATTAAAAATTTTCATCACTGGTTAAAAACCAGTTTTTTAAAACAGGGTTCCATCTCTAGTTCATATATATGTATGTATGTATATAAATATATGTATAAATATAGCTACATTCATGGTTTGATAAATAAACTGTGTGTATTAAGATTTTTGCAAATATTAGGGTATTTGCTGCTCTAAAAGAACATTAATTTTCATCACAGTACCAATATAATTTGTATATTTAATCATGTTAAATTTGTGTGTGTTCAGGTTTTGACTATACGCTAATGTCATCAAAATATGTTGTGATCCATTCAATTCCCACAATAAATTAAAATCTCCCAAACTATTTGACCCAAGTGGCTAAAATTTGGTCACACTTCATTACTCATCATACCCAACTACCACACCAAAAATAATTGAAATCGGTGAGATGAGTGGCAGAAAATACCAAAAAGTGCGTACACTTGACATGGAATGCTTCATACTCTGGGCTGTAATGAATGTGGCTTAATGTATCTCTATTATTGGAACCGACGATACATGCACATACCACGAACTATCCAAAACGCATTTTAAACTTAAAAACCAATGAGAACTTCAAGCAGAACTCAAGAGATTTTTAATGCAGCTTCACAATTAGACTTATTTAGCAAGAAATTTTGATGGTATGAAGCATCTCTAAGTAGAGACTCTGAGTCAAAATTTTCCTTTCTATGGAGTAGATCATACCTGAATGTTCTTACTGAAAATTTTTTTTGGCAGATGAATTTTTAAAATATTATGAACAGTTCCAAATGTTTTCTAAGGGATTTTTTTTTTTATGCAAGGTGGGGCCAAAGGCAATTGCCTGCAAAAACGCCAACCCCCATACAGGAAGAAGAGCCTAAATCAAGGTAGAGGGTTTTCAAGATGCATGGACACTGCATTTAAAAGATTGGAGGTCGCAGACTGGGTTAAAGATAGATTGAGGAAAATTGTTCCAGAGTTGACTGGTTGAGTAGATAAACGATTGAAAATACTGATTAACTTTTGCGTTAGAGTTGGACAGAAAGGAATGTGAATGTGTTGAAATTCGGGTACTGCATGCTCTCATTAAAGGAAGAGGCAGGAAGTTAGATAGTTTAGAAGAGCAGTGTCCATTACAATAGCAATAGTAAAGAGAGAGTGAAGCAACATCACAGAGAAGGGAGAGGGATTGAAGATGGTCAGTAAGAGGCAGAGAATTGATGAGATGAAAAGCCTTTGATTCCACCCAGTCAAGTACAGCTGTGCGAGTTGAACCACCCTACACATGAGAAGCATACTCCATACAGAGGTGAGGACCCCTGTACAGTAACTGAGTGGGGATGAAGAAACTGCGGAGTCGGTATAGCACACCTAACCTCTCAGAAACTGTTTTGGAAAGAGAGTATATGTGATCTTTCCAGGAAAGATCACGAGAAAAAGGAACCCCAAGAATGTTAAGAGAAGAGGAAGGATTGAGTTGTGCATTGTTGAAGGTAAGGGGATAGTTGTGTGGAAGATTGTGACAAGTAGACAGATGAAAGAACTGAGTTTTTGAGGCATTGAGAGCCACAAGGTTTTCTCTGCCCCAATTAGAGATGATAGAAAGTGCAGAGGTCAGGTGCACCATAGCCATTCTATGTGAAGCATGAAGTGACTGTTGAGGGGGATGTTTTGTGAAGTGGGTGAAGTGAAGAATGGAATTATCGGCATAGGAGTGAATACTACAGGAAGTGTGAACTAAAAGATCATTAATAAATAAAAGGAAAAGAGTGGGTGACAGGACAGAACCCTGAGAAACACCACTGTTAATAGCTTTAGAAGAACAGTGGCCATCTATAACTGCAGCTATAGATCTGCCAGAAAGGAAATAATTGATGAAGGCTCAGATAGAAGGATAGAAACCGAAGGAAGGCAGTTTGGAAATTAAAGACTTGTGCCAGACTCTATCAAAAGATTTTTATATGTCTAGTGCAGTGGTCGGGGAACTTTTTTGGGTATTACCCAAAAATCTATTTGAGGACGTAATCAGGATGTAAATTCGTAATATTCTAAAATTTAGAATAATGCCACATTTAGGTAACAAAAAAATAAAAATATACGAAAAAAATATCAGCACAAAGTCTCTCTCATACCACACGCATTACCCCAAAAATTTTTTAATTTACCCCTGTTCCCCGACCACTGGTCTAGTGCAATAGCAAAGGTTTCACCAAAATCCCGAAAGGAGGATGACCAAGAGAGAGAAATATGCAAGATCGTCAGTAGAGCGTCCCATGCAGAACCCATACTGATGATTTGAAAAAAGATTGTAAGAGGTGTGTGGAAAAGGTTTTGCATAGGAAATACATTTTTGTTAAAATTTAAAGATATTATTCTGTTTGTATAATTTCAAGTATTAATCCTTTAAAAGATGTTATTCTGTTTGTATAAATTAAATTATTAATCCTTTAAATTTTGAATATTGTGTAACTTGCTTAATGTTCGCAGTAGAGGTCTGGCAGCCCTTCTTAACCCTAATGACATCAGAGGTGCCAAATCTATAATCTTAAACAGAGACTCCTAAATTCTAAGTGTTCTTTTCGGCTAATATAAATCACATGAAAGAGTTAAGTATTATATATAAAGTTATAAATTCTTTTGCTAATATCATTATTAGACTCAGACTTTGCAACTTTGATAATCTTTTGTAAACATGGCACCACAGGAGTCTCTCTAGGGCATAGCAAGGAGAGGAATGCAGTTCGTGCCTCGCCCCTTTGGCAGTCAGTCAACTCATTTGGTTTCGTTAACAACCCTCTAGGCAAGTGTAGTGATAAGACTGATTTTTATTGTTACTTCGCTCTAAAAGAAATCTAATCTCATAAGAAGTGAGCTATCCTGTGAAAAGGGTAACCAAAGCAAATGGATAATAATTGGAGGGTTGAGAGTGGTCATCCTTCTTTGGGATAGGCTGAATGAAATCGAACTTCCAGCAGGAAGGAAAAGTGCCAGACGAAAGACAAAGATGAAAGAGTTTGCCTAGGCAGGTTGTCAGTACAGAAGCACAGTTCTTGAGAACATGAGGGACACCATCAGGACCGTACGCCTTCCTAGACTTGAGCCCAGATTGGGCAGAAGCAGTATCTTTGGAGGAGATTCTAATTTCAGACATAATTACTAAATAAATTTCAATTTATAGACCAGTATAACAGGAACTATATTGGAAAGACATCAATGTCCCCTCCTCCATTCATGACCTTAACCTTTGAAGCAAGAACCTGAGTCTTGCTCATGACGAGTATCATCAATTTATGTTCCATAGTTAAAAAAAAGTATGGCGTGTACCTCAGTTTGACCTTTAACTTCTATAAATTTGTGACCTTGATATTTGATGTAAGGACCTGAGCCTTGTTTAAAATAAATTATAGTGATGGGACGATTAATCAGAATCGGAATCGAGAATAGGAAGAATCGAGCATTTTTCAGGAATCGGAATCGGAATCGAGAGAATTGTACCATGATTTCCGATTCTTAAAACGATTCTTTAACTTTTAATTGAACCAGTTTTGCAATGTAAACTTTAAAATTTAAATGAAAGAGGATAACAAATTTCATTTTTATTGTATTGTAGCTATACATTAAAACATGTATATCCATGATGTGTAATCAAGAAGATTAAAATGAATTGTTACAACTTACAGTTGATTTTTATTTTTAAACCAATCTATTATAATTTATAATTTATATTACCATACTCATAATGTAAATAGTTAATCTTACCAGGGTAAAATATGACAATTTCCAGAAAAACAAGTATAGAATTATATTTAAAAATATTGAGAATCGGAATCGAGACTTTTTAGTGGTATCGGAATCGGAATTGGAATCATTAAAAATTTTGGTATCGTCCCATCACTAATAAATTACCAGTATCTTATAATCACCCATGTATATGTTTAGCTTCATCAATTAATGTTGAGTGGTTCAAAGTAGGGGTGCACCGGATAATGCCAAATATCTGGTATTCAGCTGGATAAGGCAACTATCCAGCCGGCTAGCCAGATATTAACTAAAAAAGACTATATAAGTCATATAATCAGTCTCTAAATTACATAGAAACTGGTAAAATATTGTAGTTAAAAAGTTACAACTGCAATAATAATGATTGAAGTTACAGTAATTAGTGGTACAGGTATAATGGGACTACTTTCAAGAAAGGTAGCAAGCTTTATATCAATAGTCAATGCAATTTTTTAGAGTTCTGAAAATTACCATTGAGCGCCACCTGTGTCCAGATGAAAATAAACTTATTTCAGATTCTCAGCATACTTTTCAGTCAGGAAAATCTTGTTTAACAAATAATTTAGCATTTTTGAAATATGTCAGGTTGACAGAAGGGCAGGATAGTTGTCTTATCCTGCTGGATTGCTGAATATTGACTAAATTATATTTAAAATAAGAAAATTGATACAACCATTTATTTCAAAGTTTTAATTAGAAAAACAGAACAAGCATCCATAAGGATTTATAAAAACTTTCACCCATTGTGGTCAGGGTTGGCAAAAAACTGGATTGTATTGAAAAATCCCACCTGGGTTTTATTGGGTATTTTCGGGTTTTATTGTTTTTTTTTGGTTTTATCAGGTTTTTCAAATTTTTCTATTTTTCTGGTGTCTCTGTCAACAGACCTGACAGTTGTTCTACTTCTCAACCTCCAAACAAGAAACCTAAATGCTTGTATTTCCCATCAAGCAGTATTTGTAGTACTCCATTAAAGTCAAGATTGACCCAACCTCAGATGACTGATTTTGTCATAAAGACAACAGAAAAACAAAAGAAACTGCTTGATCTACAAGTTGCCAAGTTTTTCTACAGCAATGCAATAGCTTTTAATGCTGCTAGCAGCAAAGAATATAAATAAATGATGAATCTGTTAAGACCTGGGTATTGTGCACCAACAAGAAAAGACCTAGCAGGAGATCTTCTTACTGAAGTACATGATGAAATAGAACAGAATCTGAGTAATGACTTAACAAATGCTACAATAACTCTGATACAAGATGGATGGTCATCAGTGCGGAATGATCCCATCATTGCCACCTCAATCCACACTGGCCACTCAACATTCCTGCTATCAACGACTGATTGTGGATCAGAGAAGTAAAACAGCAGAATATTGTTGTGAACTTGCTATAGCTGCAATAAATGAGGTCCAACAGAAATACAACAAAGATTCGAGTAATTTGAGTAAATTAAAATTTTAAAAAGATTATTAATTAAAATAGCTCAAGTAAATAAAGTAACTATAAAATCCTTACAATACTATGTCAGTACAATACTATAATACCATGTACAAAATCCTTACAATACTATGATTATTTCTCTAATATTTTCAAAGTATTTGCAATCTGTACTGATAATGAGAGCAAAATGAAGCGCATGAAAGAATTACTTCAAGAGAAATGTCCTAACATTCTAACCTATGGGTGTTCATCTCATTACCTTAATCTCCTAGAGAAAGAAGTTACACCTAATAGTATATTAAAACACACCATCGAAGTTCACAAGTATTTTTACAGTCACATATAAGTACCATATATATATATATATATATATATATATATATATATATATATATATATATATGGTACTTACATGTGGCTGGTAGTGACTGTAAAAATACTTGTGAACTTCAATGGTGTTTTAATACACTTAATATATATATATATATATATATATATATATTATATATATATATATATATATATATATATATATATATATATACATACACGGTGAACCAAAAGTAGGTGGACAGTAGGTTGAATACGGTTTGTGTTATATTATATTATAACTATGGTGTTCATTATAACTATGGTGTTTGTGTTTTATTATATTAAATATTATAACTAAATTTATTTAAATTTTATTTTGTATTATAGTATACAAAAAAATTAAATATGTATTCTCAAAATAAACGTTATCATTTACTGTCCACCTACATTTGGTTCACCCTATATATATATATATATATATATATATATATATATATATATATATATATATATCAATGTGGGCATAGAATGTTTTGAGAAATATTTATAAAAATGATAATCTTTATAAAGTTTATATACAGATAGATTGGTAGAGAGAGAAAGATAGATGCTTCTCTCCAAATCCTTTTATTTTGTTAATCAGTGATGGCTGAAGGACAAGGGAGGACTAATGCCACAGATACCGAACAATACTTGGTGGAACTCGCAGGAAGTTTGTGTAGACACATATTTTATAAAAAACTTTCATAAATACATGGAAATCAATACTAAGCAAGAAATTGATGGAAAAATTGCCACTGCCCTGAACAATGCAGGCTTATACAGAGAGGCCCTTCACCTTCAGAAGCAACTAAAGGAAGTTGCTATTGCACTTGATAAGGTACCTATACTTAGCTACCTATGAACAGGGCTGTTTCTAGCCATTAGGGGGCCCTAAGCAGTATACCCATTTGAGGCCCCACCCCTCCATCCACCAACTCACGCCTTACTACATCACCTCAGCACACACATACAAAAAATGGTTGTTAATAAAAAACAATTATTAAACAATTTTAATGAAACATTTATGTCCAAAACAACAAATATGTACTTTCAGAAGACAAGCAGAAAAAATACTCTTCATGAAATTCCTGAAAATTAGCATATACATTTAGAATAAATGAGACAGAACTATGTATAAAAAAATAATGCAATTATCAACTACCAAACAATTACTAACTCTACGATACAATCGTGTAATAGCTGAGTTATACAGAACAGTTTGTATCTTCAAAATTTTTGCCTCCTAGATTTTTTCTGGGTGAAATCATCAATAACATCATCATCATATGAAATCTTCCTGCCAACGTCCTATAATAATAATAAATAATAATAGTCATAATTGTTAATCAAATACATTCAAATAATCAGACCATTTAGGTTTTAACCAACAAAATTCACATTATCTGAAAAAGATGAGAAAAGAATTAATAAACTTTAAAACATAACGAAAATAATCCTAGGTTTTAAAGTGTTACAAACTCTTAATAATCAGTAAATTAGTGAAATAATGCTTTACAATACTAGAAAAATTAAGCATTTAGGAAAGTATAAGCATATACTGTAGTAAGAATAAAGTTAAATAATATAGAAATAAGATCTCACAATAGTTATTTACATATAACAACCAGAATGTTTCATTTGTCTCCGTTTTATTACATTTGTCTCATACAAAAACTTTAATTAATACGACAATAATAATAATAATAATAATAATAATAATAATAATAACAATATTAATAATAACAATAATATTAATAATAACTTCAGCTATATTCCTATTCTTGCCCACTGAGCTATGACCTGGGGGCCTGTCTAGGGGCCCCCTAGTAGCAGCGTGGCCCTAAGCAGCCGCTTAGTCTGCTTATGCCAGGAAATGGCCCTGCCTATGAAAATTTGGTTACATTTTTAAGTATGGTACATCTGCTACTTAATTATTTCAATACCTACTCTAGTTTTATTTTAATTAATTAATGCTTTGAGTAAAAATTTTATTTATACTTTATTCTGGGATTTATTACTATAGCAGAGTAATCAAATTTTTGCAGCTTCAAAGTGATTCAGCATCTTTGTCAACTGCTGTTGAAATGTGGATACAGCTCTTGCAAAGTAAAGACCTCAAGCCATACAGAGCTCAAATTAAAAAACAAATGACTGATGCTGTGGAACCATTCTTTTATGTAGCATACTTCATGGACCCTCAATACACAGGTAAGTATCAATATTTATAATCTATTTATAATGTATTCTTTCTGTTTTCATACAAATAGTAATACACACACACACATTTTTTTTTGTTTCAAAGTATGACCGCTCATGGCCACCAAAAGAAAGGTGGATAGCAGAGCAAACAGGACAAAGACTATGGAACAGCTAACAGAAATGAACAATAGACGGGGGGGGGGGGGATCATAGCGGAGTCAATGCTGGTAAAGAAGTCAGGAACGAAGGAGGAAGGAGAACAACCCGGTTACCGAAAAGTAGGGACCTTCAGATAGAATAGCGCCAAGCCTATCACAAGGCGACGCCTCACCAAAAAGGGAAAATACTCTGCACGCAGTGCAGAGTAAAGCAGACACTCCACCAGGAGGTGGGCAACTGTAAGTGGAACATTACAATTGGGACATCGGGGCACCCGATCCCCGGCCATCAAATAGCATGGGTCAGGTGGGTGTGGCCAATACGGAGCGGCCAGAGCCACCTCCTTATGGCGACCGATGGAAGGAAGAGGCCCAACATCCCAATTTGGGTTTAATCTTGCAGAGTTTGTTATTTGTAGCGCCATCCCAGCGACTCTGCCACCGGGAGCGCAAAAACCTACGAAGCCAGGGATATAATCGGAAAAGGGGAGGGACACGGGTGAAACCTGTAGTCGCACGCGGAACGGGCAGCTCGATCGGCAGCCTCATTTCCAGCCACGTTAACATGTGCAGGGACCCAGCAAAATACCACCTCCTTGCCACCAGCATGACAAGGATATGGCACAGTAGCTGGATTCGTCGGACCAGTGGGTGGACAGGGTCAAACACTCCAGGCCATCCAGGGCACTGCGGGAATCCGAATAGATGACAAACGACCCATCCGATGCTCCCGCACCACCTCCAGAGCTCAGAATGGCATAGAGCTCCGCCGTGAAAATGGAAGCCTCATCAGGGAGCAAGGGCAGATGACTGGGGAACAGCCGCGGCCCAACGCCCCCGACGACCTCGAGCCATCTGTGAAGACCACAATGCAGTGACACGCTGCATGCTGAAGGAACAGACCGAAGCAAGGCAGAGTCAGAATCGGCCCTGCGAACGGGGGCAACGCCCTACAGCAAACAGGGGTGCTCTCCCAAGGTGCAACACCTGAAAGAGACCGGTATAACGATGGAGGAGGAGTGCCCATACCATCGAGGAGGGAGGTCACCGTGTCGGTGAAATACCAACCCCCATCCCGGCAGAACGCCCTCTCAACCACCTGGAACAGAGGAGAGTTGGGAAGACGGAGGATCCGGTGTGCTTGCAATGAGGAACGACCTCCGATCCTCCAAGGGAGGGATGTCGCACTCAACCTGCAGACTATCAACCAGAGGAGCAAGGCGCCAGATGACATGCGCAGTCCTCTAGAGAGTCCAGTATCCGAAGGGCCGTACGGGAGGCGGAGCCATACACCACACTCCCATAGTCTAATTTTGACTGTACCAGGGACACGTACAAACGGAGGAGTGTCCGCCTATCCGCGCCCCATGTAGTATGCGACAGATGTCCCAGCAAATCCAGGGTACGTCTTGTAGCTCGCGCAGCCGAAGGTGGGGAACCCAGCTCAAACGGCTGTCGAAACCATACCCAGAAACATACTGATGAACGAGGGCCAGAGGCTGACCCCCGAGTGTAAGATTAAAGGCCGGGACGGCGCCGGATCCCCGTCTCCTCGACGGAAGGAGGCACACACGAAGTCTTCGGGGAAGACAGTGTAAGGCCCACCGACGACGCCCAGCGTTCAACCCGATTGACCGCGAGTTGGACTTGCCTCTCCACGAGGGGGGGACTCGTCCCCGCGGCATAGACAGCCAGATCGTCGGCGTAGATGGAACAGCGCACCGAGGGCGGAAGGGCTCCCGGTAGCGCAGACATGACCCAGATTGAAGCAGGACGCTCAAGACACACCCCTGGGGCACCCCCTCCTCCTGAACATACAGGTCAGATAGGGCCGCCCCATTACGGACGCGGAAAGTGCGACGGCAGAGGAAGTTACGAAGAAATGTGGGCAAAAAGCCCACAAAACCAAGACTTCAAACGGTCCATGACAACTCCCCGACGGGTCGTGTCATAGGCCTTTTGGACATCGAAAAAGACGGCCAGAACAAGATTCCGGCGGGAAAAGCCTCCCGTACATCATGACCAAGGAGGAGAAGGGGGTCCAGAGTACCCCGAAAGCCATACTGGGTCGGGGGGTATAACCCAAGCGACTCCAGTGTAAAGGAAAGTCGGACGGCCACCATCTTTCAGGAGCTTGCATAAGCAGCTCGTCAAGCAATAGGCCGATAGCTCGCCACCTCCGCCGGATCCTTCCCCGGCTTAGGTATCGGGACCACAATCGCCTCCCTCCAACGGGAAGGGAACGACCCCTCAACCCACACCCGGTTGAAAAGATCCAGCAAGAAGTGCAGGGCCATCGGGTGCAGATTCCAAATAAAGTCATACGGAATGTCATCAGGGCCAGGGGCGGAAGAACGACGGGTTGCCAAGGCAGCCCGAAGTTCCCGCATCGTAAAGAGACGGTTATAGGGCTCGTTCCCAGGGGCGGGAACGCGACCTCCGATAAAGGCGATCCGCAGCTGAAGGCGAACGGGAAACCGCAGCAAAAGCACCGGCCAGCCGATCAGCCACAGCAGCAGGATCCGAAAGGAAGCCGTCCCCGTCCCGAAGGACAGGGCGACTAGCAGGGACCGGCTTCCCCTCGATACTACGTACCTTCCGCCACACAGCAGCAGAAGGGGTAGATGAGGAGATGCCGGACACAAAAGCACGCCAAGAGGCCCGACGGGCCAACTTGAGAGTCCGGCGGGCGAAAGCCTTCGCCCGCCGCATCTCAATCAAGTGGTCCGCGCGCCGGGTGCGGTGGAAGCGGCGCGTTGCCCTCTTCCTCTCGCACACCGCCTGGTGACATGCTGGAGTCCACCACGGGACGCTACGAGTCCGCGGGTTACCGGAAGATCGAGGAATACAGTCCTCCGCGACGCCCATCACCACCCGCTCGAAGAACTCCAAGCTCTCATCCACAGAGCCAAAGCTCAATACCGAACGGACAATGACGGAACGAGCTCTGAAAGATGGCCAGTCAGCCCGCGCAAGGCACCACCTCGGTCGAGACGAGACGCCCGGCTGCGGTCCGACCGGCTCAAGACAGACTGGGTAATGATCACTGCCATAAGAGTCCCCCAACACCTTCCACGAAAAATCGAGTAAGGCATCGAGGGACACCAAGGAGAGATCAATACAGGTAAATGAACCCGTGGGTTCGTGGAAGTAGGTTCACCGGAATTGAGGCACGCAAAGGAAAGTTCCTCCATTAAGGAGAGTAACATACCAGCAACATTAGTCGACCGAACATCTCCCCAAGCCGGGTCGCGACTGTTAAAGTCCCCGAGGAGGAGAAACGGTCGAGGCAGTTGCAGCACCAACTCGCGAAAGAGCATGAGGAGGAATATAAATCGAGCAGGCAGTGTACTGGCGATCTAAAAAGAGCCGCACAGCCACAGCCTGCAAGGAAGTGCGAAGAGGCACACCTCGCGATGGTAACGAATGATGCACGTAAATCGCCGCACCCCGCCGGCGTGTGTGCTCATCCGGGGTGCAAGGGAAACCAACATAGCCAGAGAGACGAGGGAGTCCCCGCGCAGCCAGGATAGTCTCCTGGAGACAAACCGGAAGGCAAGGTTCTCCCAGTTAGCTAAAAGCCCCCTACAGTTCCAATGCAAAATGGAACTGTAAGGGGAAGCGGCATTAGAAGAGGCAGAGAAAACAGCGAAATAGCCACGGACCAAGCTGAGCAGCAAACTCAACGGTCCGTAACCAGGGACGGAATCGGCTTCCCCGACTCACCCGAACTGGGGGGGTAGGGGCCACCGACCCCGCAGCTGCTTCACCCGTAGTAGAACGAGAAGTGGAGAGTAGAACAGGGAGGTCAGAGGGGGGCTCCCCTGGCGGGGGAGAGACGACGAGACGGGCCCAGCCGAAACCCCCAACTCCCCACCAGAGGGGGACTGGGGGGAACCAGTTGTTCGAGGGCTCGTCAAACCAGACAAGCACTGACGGGGGGGGGAGGAAAGGTCGACCACAGGTGGGAGAGGTAGATCCAGGAGAGAGACCCGACCACTCTCAGCAGGAGCCGAAGGGAGAGAGACTCCATGAAGAAGGGCCAGGCTCCTCTCGATGGGAACAGAGTCAGTAATCGAGGGTGTCATGGGGCGGTGCACCTCGACCGACACCCGGACACTGGTCGGGGCACCGGGAGGTGACGCCTCACCAGCCCTCCGTATAGTGGGGGGTCCCGAGCGGATCAGGAGCGGCGCGCCGCTTCCCCTCCGGTGAAGAAGGGGAAGCAGGGCGAGCAGCGGTCAGATCGGGTCGGAGGACTCGACTCCGACCACGGCGACGCTTCCTCCTCCCCTTCGGGGCATCACCCTCCCCACCCGAGAGACGAGTAGGCAAGGATCCAGACCCCAAGGCCAGAGGGAGAAGGGGCACTTGTAGGCAGGGAATCAGATGGGATGTCTGAAAGTGAGGCAGAGGAACAAGGACCCGCGGCGCCAGGAGGACCACCAACCCCCGGAACTTCCAGGGGGGGCACCACTCCGGTAGACGCCGGGTAGCACGGGAGGGGCCCGAGGACCCGCCAGGGCCAAGAGCCGCAGCGTAGGACAACCCCCGCCGCGGCTCCCGGTCACGGACCCTATCACGCGCCTCCCGCGCACTAAGGAATTCGGTAGTCCTTAAGGACCGCACCTCGAATTCAAACTTGAAAACGGGGCAGTCCCGAGAGGAGGAAGGGTGGGCCCCCGAGCAGTTCGAGCACCGCGGGGGCTTCGTGCACGGGGTAGGGTGCGCAGGCCCACCGCAGCGGACACATAGCTTACCCTCACGGCGGCACGCAGAGCTAACATGGCCGAACCGGTTGCAGCCAAAGCAGCGAACCGGGTCAGGCACATATGGTCGCACCGAAAACTCACACGACCGGCGATCACCCATGCCCCAGAACACATGGGCCGGAGCGGACGGGGTAAGAGCACCATCCCGGCGCGACGAAAAGCGGAAGACCCTCGTTACCCCCTGGGGGGCAAGATCTTCCTGCAACTCGCCAACCGGGATTGACAGCAGACGGGAAGCGAAAATGGTGCCCTGACAGCTATTCAATTGCGGATGGGGAGTCAGAAACTCTGCAACCCAAGACATCCTGCAACTGTAGAAGGGACCCAGTCACCCCCGAAGAACGGGACTTCAAAAGAAGATACCCATCCTTCAGAGGGCGGATATCATAACGACAGGGAACCCCTATCGTCTTAAGGCGTTGAAACACCCGTTCCGAGTTGCCCGGAAGGGAGCCAGCGGAAGGGCGGAGAACAAGGAACCTGTCCACCGGACAGAAATTGACAGCAGACAGGTCCATGTGTAACGGTAACCGAGAGTGGGCGAGAGAACAAGGGCCGCGAAGACCCCGCCCTACGGCCACGAGAGCCAGACGCCGCAGAGGACGAGAGGGGGCCATACGGCTTGAAGGTCAATCCAGCGGAGGCAGAGGCCGCTGAACGACCAGAAGTAGTAGTCTTATCCAAATCCAAGGGGCCAGAGTCGTCAACAGGAGGGGAGTGAAGTTTAGAAATAGAACCCATAAACAATAGCTTTACAAAAAAGGCAGCCTCGGGCCCAAGGCGATGCACCATCCGCCGCTGTATCCTTCAAGGCGCAGGCCCAACGTCCCGGGTAGCCCGCCCCCCAACCCGACTGTCGTTTTAAAAACAGCAGATTGGCACTACGGAGATTTGTCCGTGAAGGGCCAAGCAAAGACCCAATCCAGACACAGCAGCGGTCTGGGCGCCCGTACCATCCCCGGAGCACGGCTCAGCCACGGAGCGATGCCCCCCGGCGGGTGCACCCGATGGCTGCAAATACAAACAGAGGGAGGGGGGATACTACGATTGACAAAGGCACAGGACCGAGTCAAGACAAAAGAAATTCCGGGAGACGGAAAAAAAGGGAGGGCAAAAAGAAAAGAAAGGGGGGGGGGGAAGAAAAGGAAGGGAAAAAAAAAACGCAACTAGGTAACTCTTCGCCCACACCCCGCGAGGATTTGAGGAAACCTCAACAACCCACGAGGTGTACGAGCCCCCTCGGCCGGGCAAGCCGGAGTACCTAATCGAGGGGTATATATATATATATATATGTATACACACACGCAGCGTATATGTATATACACACACGCAGCGTATATGTATATACACACACGCAGCGTATATGTATATACACACACGCAGCGTATATGTATATACACACACGCAGCGTATATGTATATACACACACGCAGCGTATATGTATATACACACACGCAGCGTATATGTATATACACACACGCAGTATATGTATATACACACACGCAGCGTATATGTATATACACACACGCAGCGTATATGTATATACACACACGCAGCGTATATGTATATACACACACGCAGCGTATATGTATATACACACACGCAGCGTATATGTATATACACACACGCAGTGTATATGTATACACACACGCAGCGTATATGTATACACACACACGCAGCGTATATGTATACACACACACGCAGCGTATATGTATATACACACACGCAGCGTATATGTATATACACACACGCAGCGTATATGTATATACACACACGCAGCGTATATGTATATATACACACGCAGCGTATATTATATACACACACGCAGCGTATATGTATATACACACACGCAGCGTATATGTATATACACACACGCAGCGTATATGTATATACACACACGCAGCGTATATGTATATACACACACGCAGCGTATATGTATATACACACACGCAGCGTATATGTATATATATATATATAATATATATATATATATACGCAGCGTATACGCATATATATATATATATATATATATATATATATACGCAGCGTATATGTATATATATATATATATATATATATATATATATACACACGCAGCGTATGTGTATATATATATACGCAGCGTATATATATATATATATATAATATATATATACACGCAGCGTATATGTATATATATATATATATATATATATATATATATATATATATATATACACATATAAGCAGCGTATATGTATATATATATATATTATATAATATATATATATATACGCAGCGTATGTGTATATATATACGCAGCGTATGTGTGTATATATATATATATACGCAGCGTATGTGTATATATATACGCAGCGTATGTGTATATATATACGCAGCGTATGTGTATATATATACGCAGCGTATGTGTATATATATACACGCAGCGTAATATATATATATATACACGCAGCGTAATATATATATATACACACGCAGCGTATATATATATATTATACACACGCAGCGTATATATTATATATATATATATATATATACGCAGCGTATATGTATATATATATATATATATATATATATATATATATATATACGCAGCGTTAGGCCTGTTCAAAAATCAACATTTTCTTATTTTCATAGGTTTCTGTACATTTTCCCATGCTTTTTGACCTGAAAAAGCCGAAAATCACAACTATTTTGACCTAGGATGTTGGGAAGCATTGCCGCATGGAGCTTTAAATTTTCTGCCTTGAAATCGGCCAAAGCGCCAATTCCGGGGTCCCTTGAATTATGTTTTGCACTTTAACTTTTGATCTAAACAAGATAGAGCAACAAATTAGGTATCAAATGAAAGAGCATAAAATTAATAAATAATAATAATAATATATAATAATAATAATAAATAATAATTAATAATAATAATAATAATAAATCTATCATTTTTCAGGAAACAACAAACTCAATCAGAATCTAGAAAACGATCTACAAGTTACAACTTCACAATGGCATTAAGCAAGGAGCTGAGGGAGCTCCGTGGGCGCACAGTTGATATCTCAGAACCTCCACGTACTGTCCACAGGCAGGTGTCAACTGGGCCATCTACCAGATCTCTCACTGAAACTTTCCTGGTTGGATACCATTCAGCTTTTATCAGTGGTTCCCAGCTTCCCACCAACAGACAGGCGTTCCAGTATTTCCTTAATCTTCAGAATTTACCGGAAAATGCAGGGAGGCCCATGGTTCAAGACCTTGCATATGAAACAGTTGAATCTATCATCCCATTCTGGCAGATGCTAGGATCAAGACAATGACCAAGTACAACGCAATGAAGCTCTTCATGAACTACATGAGAAACATCGTGCTCTGGTGAAAAGCAAAGGAAGAGCAAGTAACCTGGAGGAAAAAGAGCATTGTGCTGGAATTAGACAGCCTGTTCGATATAGGAGCTCCAGATGCAATCCAGGAAATACAGAACAGACTGTTATCCAGAGAGAAGAAAGATGAGGATATCAGGTTCTACGAAGACCAAAAGACTGAGAGGAAAGGTCATATGTCTGGTCATGACAAGATTTTTGAGACAAGACCCCTGCAGCAAGCAGCGAGGAATGAAAGACTGCAGCATAGACAAGAACAAGGTAAAACTAATTACTTTGAACGTTACAAAAAGTTTTAAGTTTTACTCCATTGCGATATTTAGCATGTACTTAACAATTACTGTCTTAACATGTACTATTTTACAGCTGCAGCAGAACAAGAGGCAGTTGTTCATGTGGATGACATTACCTGGGGTGACTCAACTGACAACGACGCTAACACAGAGGACATGGATTACCATCAGCCTCGTCCTGGATGTTCTCACCATCAAGACACTGTGACTAGTGTGACTTTGACGTTTCCAAGGAAGGTCATGGAATGTGATGTCATCTGCAATACAGCTGATCGTCTTGGTTTATCAGACAATTAAGTTACTGCCATGGTTTCTGCCACCTTGAAAGCTGGAGGGGCTGATCTGGATAACTTCGTCATCTCAACCTCAACAACACGTCGCAACAGAATGCTGTCCAGGTATAATATCAGCCAGTCACATGTCCAAGTTTTGTGAAAACCCCCCACAGTACGCTGCCTTACACTGGGATGGAAAGTTGCTCAAAGATGTCTTGGGCAGTGAACCTGGAAGTACCTCAAGACTTTAGCTGTGCTAGTGTCTGGTCCACCTTCATACACTGAAGGAAAGTTATTGGGAGTACCTGTCATCGACAATTCTTCTGGCACAGCTCAGGCTGAGGCTTCAATGGATTTACTGGAGACATGGGAACTTACGGATAATGTTACTGCCCTGTTTTTGACACTACATCCAGTAACAGTGGAGTTCACAGAGGAGCTGCCAACTGCTAGAGAAAATGCTGAACAAAAAGGTGTTTTATCTGGCCTGTCGACATCACATCCTGGAAATCCTAGTAGGAGCAGTTTGGGAGAAGCTGTTTGGGAAGGTGAAGGGGCCAGATAATCCCTGGTTTGAGCATCTGAAGGATGTTTAGACGGACTTGTCCAAGGAAAACCCAAAGATGCTGGCTATCAACAGCAAATGGCTGAAGGAAAAGAAGAAGAACAGTGAAGAAATACTCCAAGACATTCTAACAGCAGAAAGGCTTCCAAGAGCCGACTACAGGGAAATGGCTGAACTGACAGTCATTGTTCTTGGAGGAACGCCTCCTCGAGGTATTCAGTGGAGTCGACCAGGCGCCATTCATCAGGCCAGATGGATGGCCAGAAACCTGTACTCCATGAAATGCTGATGTTTGCAGATCAACTTGAGTACGACGAAGACACTGTATCAAAGCTGGAAAGACTCAACACCTTCCTTGCGCTGTTCTACACTCCTGTATGGATGATGTCAATGTCTGCTGCAGATGCTCCCGTGATGATCTAAGTCTAATCCAGGACATGTTGAAGTACAAGAAAACTGACCCAGAGCTTGCTGATGCAGTACTTAATAGATGGAAAACCACAAATGGTACCTGACGCAGGAAGTCGTGCCATTTGCCCTGTTCAGCAGTAGATTGAGTGACACATTGAAGCACGACATTGCTGCCCAGTTACATGCCACTGAGAAGCCAGACAGCTTCAGAACAGGAAAGCCTCTATTCCAGAGAGTCACAGCTAAGACCACCCTGGTTGATCTCATTGGCCCAGAATCACATTTCCTGCTGGACACTGAACATTGGATCCGAGTGGCTTCTGGAACCTGTCACGTCTTGGCCACAGAATGAGGACTACAGAAAAGCGTTGGACTATGTTAAGAATCTGAAAGCGGTGAATGACATTGCTGAACGTGGTGTCAAGATGATGAGCGACTTTGCAAATGTCATAACAACAGATGCCAAGCAAAGGGACTATCTCCTTCAAGCTGTAGAGTTCAACAGACGCAGCTTTGACAGCTTCAAGAAACAAACTCTCAACAACTGACTGTGTAAATGTCATTATGAAATTAACCATCATGTAATGCTTTCACTTCTTGATCGATTAGACTTGTGACAAAATGTTAATCTCAAATTTGTGTCATGAATAAGGCGCCTTGTCTGCCTTGAGTGTGAGAAAACGAATTTTGTGATATTTCTGAAATCTTTGTATGTACCAATGTGCCATTTCTTGTTCCAAGACTATCATAATTGTATAAGTTAGAAAGAGGATTAAAAACACTTTAATTTGGTGCCTATTTTGTTGCTCTATCTTGTTTAGATAAAAAGTTATAGTGCAAAACATGATTCAAGGGACCCCGGAACTGGTGCTTTTGGCCGATTTCAAGGCAGAAACTTAAAGGTCCATGCGGCAATGCTTCCCAACAACCTAGGTCAAAATGGTTGTGATTTTCGGCCTTTTCAGGTCAAAAAGCATGGGAAAAAGTACAGAAACCTATGAAAATAAGAAAAAGTTGATTTTTGAACAGGGCTAACGCAGCGTATATATATATATATATATATATATATATACACGCAGCGTATATGTATAAACACAGCAGCGTATATGAATATATATATATATATATATATACGCAGCGTATATGAATATATATATATATATATATATATACGCAGCGTATATGTAATATATATTATATATATACACGCAGCGTATGTGTATATATATACAGCGTATGTGTATATATATATATATACGCAGCGTATGTGTATATATATATATACGCAGCGTATGTGTGTATATATATATATACGCAGCGTATGTGTATATATATACACGCAGCGTATGTGTATTATATACACGCAGCGTATGTGTATATATATACGCAGCGTATGTGTATATATATACGCAGCGTATGTGTATATATATACGCAGCGTATGTGTATATATACGCAGCGTATGTGTATATATACGCAGCGTATGTGTATATATATACGCAGCGTATGTGTATATATATACGCAGCGTATGTGTATATATATACGCAGCGTATGTGTATATATATACGCAGCGTATGTGTATATATATACGCAGCGTATGTTATATATACGCAGCGTATGTGTATATATATACGCAGCGTATGTGTATATATAGGGTGAACCAAATGTAGGTGGACAGTAAATGATAACGTTTATTTTGAGAATACATATTTAATTTTTTTGTATACTATAATACAAAATAAAATTTAAATAAATTTAGTTATAATATTTAATATAATATAACACAAACACCATAGTTATAATGAACACCATAGTTATAATATAATATAACACAAACCGTATTCAACCTCCTGTCCACCTACTTTTGGTTCACCGTGTATATACGCAGCGTATATGTGTATATATACCACAGCATATATATATATATATATATATATATATATATATATATATATATATATACACAGCATATATATATATATACAGCAGATATACAGGGCGTCCCAAAAAAATGTATACACACTTTAACAGCTGATAGCTCAATTGATGTTTCTTTCTAAGTTAAACCCATTAGAATTAATAATGGCAGTCAGACTAAGCTTTGAACAAAGGAAATTCATTCTAAAATGCTACTGGAAGTGTGAAAACGCAGTTGAAGTGCAAAGACAGTTTTAGGAGGGAGTTTCAAACAGATCCACCAACGCGACTTACCATCACTCGAATTAGAGATAAGTTTGAAGCCGATAGAACTGTTCAGAATGTCCACAAGAAGCGTTCCGGAAGACCACGGACATCGACAAGCCCCACAAAGCAAGAAAGAGTACTGGAAACGTATCACCAAAGTCCAAGAAAATCTGTGCGGCAAGCGAGTCGTGAGGTAGGAATTTCAGAATCGTCTGTCCAACGCATTTTGAAGCGCTGTCAATGGAAAAGTTACATTCCAAGATTAGTCCATGCTATTAATGAAGATGATCCGGACCGAAGAGTGAGTATTGCGAGTGGTACTTGGCACGATGTGGATGTGGATTGGACGAAGGGGTTTCGTAGAATACCCTCCGCTTTCACCAGACCTCACACCACTAGACTTTTTTTATGGGATACTTAAAAGACAAAGTCTACGCTATAAAACCTGCAACAGTCGCTGAATTGAGAGCAGCCATTGAACGAGAATGCACACAAATACCAAACGAAATGTTTCGTGATGTTTGCGATTCCATTGCTTCGCGTTATCAGCAGTGCCTGGACCAGAACGGACGTCAGTTTTGAAAACAGGCGTTGACAAAACAATTAATAATGTCTGTAGATTCTATTACATTTTGAAAATGAAATGTATTTTAATAAACACTGCCTTTATAATTATTTAAAGTGTGTATACATTTTTTTGGGACGCCCTGTATATATATATACACACAGCATATATATATATTATATATATATAATTATATACACATACACACACACAGCAATATATATATATTATATATATATATATATATATATATATATACAGGGTGTCCCGTAAGTCTGGACCCATAGGGAAAAATAATAAAATTACAAAATAGTCCAAAAATTTATTACATAATCTGTTCAAAGTGTCCGCCGTTGTGTCGCACACATAGTTGAAGACGCAATCTCCACTGCGACAGCACTTTCTGAATCACAGTCGCAGAAATTTCTTGACACGCCTCCACAATGCGTGCTTTAAGGTGGAAAATGTTCTGAAGTTTGACCTCGTACACTTTGGCTTTCAAGTGGCCCCACAAATAAAACTCCAGCGGAGTAAGATCATAATAAAAAAATAATAAAAATAATAATAAAAATAATAAAAAAATATATTATAAATAAATTTTTGTACTATTTTGTAATTTTATTATTTTTCCCTATGGGTCCAGACTTACGGGACACCCTGTATGTAAAAAATGAATAAATAATCAATATTCATTTTTACATAAGAACCAAAATCGCTTAACGCGAGTTTGGATAATAATTTTACTTGTAGCTTCCTATTTTTGTTCGTGTCACAACCCTACGATCTACCATATCTATGGTTTAGTCGTATCCATTTTCCATTTGTTATAGAAGTTATTATAATTAATTATGAATTGTCTTGCATCTCACCCTCGACCCTAGATTATGCATACACATTGTATGTAACAGGATTGGAACCCGTAGTTGTACTTCTTAGTCATTACTACCCACCCTTTGTCTCTAATTCGTTCTTGTAAATCTTCCTAATAATGATTTGTACTATACGTAAAAATTCAATAACTATGACGTAACATTTTCCCTTCATCATATATCTAGTATTCAATGTATGAAAATTCTTTAACATCATACTAAGGACGAAACACACTATAGAAGTCATTATTTATGTTGTGTAGTATAAGCATTATTATTCAACCATATTCATCCATACGTCACGTTTTCCCGTCATTGATTTTCCTTGATCATTGTCCTATATAAATTTTATTAAATATTCATTTTTTACTCGTGTCAATTTGTGACGCGCGAAACTTTGGGCGTTCGTTCGAGAACGCGAAAAAACGTTCTCGTATTATTTTTTTCATTTTTATTTTTAATCATATGACCTCCCGAGATAAACTCAAAAACTGCTTAGTAAGATCGAATTCCGCTCACTACAACAGAATCGAGCGCCTCAAAGTTAAATACCTCCGTTCGCTCTGATTCCAAAATTTATAACATATTATAATATAATGTAACACGTTATGTTTTATATAAATCTATATCATGTGTGCCATGTACTTTGTATTATATTTAACATCTTAATTGTCTATTAATATGAAACACTGTAAAAAACAAAACAAAGTTATAGTAACTGTTTAATTGTAATTAACTGTAATACTTTAATTTAAAATAACGTAATGTACTTTAATGAAACTGTAATTAATAATAACTTGTAATGTACTTCATTGAAACTGTAATTAAATGTAATGATTTAATTTATAATGTAGGAATGTACTTTAATAGAATTGTAATTAAACAATAAGTAAATGTGAAGTAATCCATAATTGTAATCGTAATTGTAATGAACCAAAATTAATACGTACTCAGTCGTGTACTTAATTTGTACTTATATGTACTATTACGAAATGATATCGCCTTCATAAATGTAGACGCGGCGAAAAATACAAATTAGTTTTTATTTTATTTTTATTTTTTTAAAAATTTTATTTTGCAATCTCTTAAAACATTTGATCATGTGTTTAAAAAGGGGGGAAATTTAACCTTCAACTGTCCTCCCCCAGAACATTTAAGCTATATTATACATGTATTTGTAAAAATTAAGGCACTTCTCCTTCGTCATTGCACTTCTTCATTAGACTTCACATTAGCATTTCATTAGGACTCCTTTGTTAGCAGCCTCGCTGCGGGGAGGGGGCAGAGGCCCCTTGCCTTCTTAATATTTTTAGATTCCGGCCTGAGCCATGGTCGAAAGAGGTCGAACCTCTACCCCTGTAAATTCAGAGCAGTACCTGTATAATTTTGAGAAGTAAACCACAGTAAAAGAAGTTTTTTATCTTTTTCCTTCGAGCCTTGTTCTCTTCAGGAACTCAGTCAAGTCGACAAGTTATAAAAGAAAAGTCGATAATTTTAGTATCAGAGAAAGTATCTGAGTATTATAAAAAGAGAAGAATTAATAATTCTCGACCCATAAGCGAGAGAAAGAGAGAACCCAAGCACCATAGAAGATATTGGCATAACAGTCTGGCGAGTCTGTAGCCAAGGGTTTAACAGAGTGGCGACCCACCATTTAAGGCGACCGAAAAGAATTATAGAATGTTATAGAAGAAATATCCGTTGCAGCCTCCTAACCAGAACCCCCGTCGATTCCGAACCGACTCAGGGCCATAAAAGGGGGGATTAACATATATACACAGCATATATATATATATATATATATATACACACAGCATATATATATATATATATACAGCATATATATATACACCGGGTGTCCGAGAATTATCTGTACAATTTTTGGCTATTAAAAGTCAACCATGAAGTGTAGAAATTCCAGTGTTGTCCCATTTTACAGAGAATCTCTAAGTTTTTTCTGATACCACGTTTTGACAAGTTTTTTAGAAATGTACGCGGGTGAGACATTGATGATTTAAAAGCAAGAATCACAGCTGCTATTGAGCGAATTGATGTGGATATGCTGCAGCGTACATGGCAACATTTGGAGTATCGATTGGATGTTTTGCAAATCACTAATGGTGCACATATCGAATGTTTGTAACAACGTTACTTTAATAAAGGAAACTTTTGAAAATATAGATTCTAAATAATCTTGTTTAAGAATTTTACGTGTTATCAAGAATTTTATTAAAAGATGAAATTGTACAGATAATGTTCGGACACACTGGAATTTCTAAAAAATTTGTCAAAACTTGGTATCAGAAAAAACTTAATGAGATTCTCTGTAAAATGGGACAACACTGGAATTTCTACACTTCATGGTTGACTTTTAATAACAGCCAAACATTGTACAAATAATTCTCGGACACCCTGTATATATATGTAAAAATGAAATTAATAATCAATATTCATTTTTACATAAGAACCAAAATCGCTTAACGCGAGTTTGGATAATGATTTTACTTGTGGCTTCCTATTCTTGATCGTGTCAAAACCCTACGATCTACCATACCTATGGTTTAGTCGTATCCATTTTTATTTGTTATAGAAGTTATTAATTAATTATGATTGTCTTGCATCTTACCCTCGTCCCTAGATTATGCATACACATTGCATATAACAGGATTGGAACCCGCAGTTGTACTTCTTAGTCATTAATACCCACTCTTGTCTCTAATTCGTTCTTGTAAATCTTCCTAATAATGATTTGTATTATACGTACAAAATTTAATAACTATGACGTCATAAAGTAACTTAATTCTCTTCACGTTTTCCATACCTTGAACACTGAATCACGTGTTTAGTATTTGGACATCTTCCGTATTGAATGTATGGTAAATTCCTTAATAATAATAATAATAATAATAATAATAATAAAAAAGAAAAAGAAACCATTCTCTATACATCATTAGTTATGTTGTTTCCTACCTATTGTCTACTGATACCTATCAACCTATCAGTCCATATTTTACGCGTCTATATTACGCACACAACCTATTCTGTTACTTACATGAAAATACGTCACATGTATTTTTTTTCTTTTAAGTGCGTTCACCCTCAAGACTCATTAGGCTTACAGTAGTTAAATGCTCAAATTCGCGAATCCGCAGAACCGAACGTTTCTAAGATAAACAACATCTTTCGCTTTGATCCAAATCTATAACATATAATGTAATATAACATATGTTGTATATAAATTATCTTGTCATGTCTCATGTACTTGTGTTGTACTAATAACCATATATATAATACCATATATAATCTGACCATATAATCTGACCATATAATCTGACCATATAATCTAACCATATATATATATATAATATAAAACTGTAAGATGGTAACGACGTAATGTACTTCAATGAAACTATAATTGAATGTAATGACTTTATATATAATGTAAGAATGTACTTTAATCGAACTGTAAGGGACAATCATAACGAATGGGAAGTAATCCATAAATCGCAATCATAATTGTAATAAACCCAAACAAAAATGATATCGCCTTCAGAAATGAAGACGTGGCAAAAAAAAATAAGATTAGTTTTTATTTTATTTATTTTTTTTTATTATTTTTATTTGGAAACTTTCAAACACCTGATCGTGTTTAAAAGGGGGGAAACTTAACCTCCAACTGCCATCCCCCAACATTCAGGCATATTTTATACATTATTTGTAAAATGAAGAACACTTCATAACGAACGCTGCCTGGACTGCTAAGAGACTCCCCGGGTTAGCAGCCTCGCTGCGGGAGGGAGGTCGAACCTCTACCCTGTAATTCAGAGCAGTACCTGTATATTTTTAAGAAGTAAATTTACAGTAAGAGAAACTTTTTATTTTCCCCCTCGAGTTGGGCTATCGCAGAGGAACTTAGTAAAGTCGAAAAGTTATAAAGTATCAGAGAAAGAATTAGAAAATTTAGAAGAAAAGTATCAGAAGAAATATCCGTTGCTTGCCTCCCTAACTAGAACCCCCTTCGAATCCGAACCGACAAAGGGCCATAAAGGGGGGTTAACAGCTGGCGACCCTATAGCCAGGATAAACACATAGAAGAAGGAAGGGTCTAACAGCTGGCGACCCTTTACCAGGATAAGAAGAAGATTTATAAAAAGATTTATAAAAGAAGATGATTTATAAAAGAAGAAGATTTATAAAGAAGAAGATTTATAAAAGAAGAAGATTTATAAAAGAAGAAGATTTATAAAAGAAGAAGATTTATAAAAGAAGAAGATTTATAAAAGAAGAAGATTTATAAAAGAAGAAGATTTATAAAAGAAGAAGATTTATAAAAGAAGAAGATTTATAAAAGAAGATTTATCAGGATAAAACCATTTGACCGGCGTGTCACGACTTCTAGTTCGTAACATCCACCCTTGACCGGTGTGTCACGACTCCAAGTCTAGTTTTCATCCAGGAACAAGTAGCCAGCAAGACGTCTTCAGGACACGTCTCTGAGGATTTTGCCAGTAGAACTTTTGTTAAGTACATTTTGTTTTTTAAGTAATTTATAAACACTTGAAAAAAATCAGTATTATTAACAGTTAATAATAAGTATCAAGTTAGAATTTACAAGAAACACAGTGAACATTTCAGACACCAGTGATACATTTTTCTTAGTGTAACAGAGAGTTAATTTCAAAAAGAGAGTTAATTTCAAAAAGAGAGTTAATTTCAAAAAGAGAGTTAATTTAAAAGAGAGTTAATTTCAAAAAGAGAGTTAATTTCAAAAAGAGAGTTAATTTCAAAAAGAGAGTTAATTTCAAAAAGAGAGTTAATTTCAAAAAGAGAGTTAATTTCAAAAAGAGAGTTAATTTCAAAAAGAGAGTTAATTTCAAAAAGAGAGTTAATTTCAAGAGAGAGTTAATTTCAGAGTTATTGTCACTGTTATATTCAGTATAGAATAATTTTATTTTATGTATCAAACATAATAGTATCGTACCTTCGTGTACATTAGAGTGAAATGTCGTTTACATTTTATATTTTTGTTTGCAAATTTTTCAATTACTGAATTGAATTGACTTGCAAATTAAGAGAGAGAGTGTTTATAGAGAGTTTATAGATTTAGAGAGATATTTGAAGTCAGTTTTAGTTGCAAAGAAGTTGCAAGTCAGTTTTCGTTGCAAATAAGTTGCAAGTCAGTTTTCGTTGCAAATAAGTTGCAAGTCAGTTTTGAAGCCAGTTTTCGTTGCAAACAAGTTGCAAGTCAGTTTTGAAGTCAGTTTTCGTTGCAAACAAGTTGCAAGTCAGTTTTCGTTGCAAACAAGTTGCAAGTCAGTTTTCGTTGCAAACAAGTTGCAAGTCAGTTTTCGTTGCAAACAAGTTGCAAGTAAGTTTTCGTTGCAAACAAGTTGCAAGTAAGTTTTCGTTGCAAACAAGTTGCAAGTAAGTTTTCGTTGCAAACAAGTTGCAAGTAAGTTTTCGTTGCAAACAAGTTGCAAGTCAGTTTTCGTTGCAAACAAGTTGCAAGTCAGTTTTGAAGTCAGTTTTCGTTGCAAACAAGTTGCAAGTCAGTTTTGAAGTCAGTTTTCGTTGCAAACAAGTTGCAAGTCAGTTTTGAAGTCAGTTTTCGTTGCAAACAAGTTGCAAGTCAGTTTTGAAGTCAGTTTTCGTTGCAAACAAGTTGCAAGTCAGTTTTGAAGTCAGTTTTCGTTGCAAACAAGTTGCAAGTCAGTTTTGAAGTCAGTTTTCGTTGCAAACAAGTTGCAAGTCAGTTTTGAAGTCAGTTTTCGTTGCAAACAAGTTGCAAGTCAGTTTTGAAGTCAGTTTTCGTTGCAACAAGTTGCAAGTCAGTTTTGAAGTCAGTTTTCGTTGCAAACAAGTTGCAAGTCAGTTTTCGTTGCAAACAAGTTGCAAGTCAGTTTTCGTTGCAAATAAGTTGCAAGTCAGTTTTCGTTGCAAATAAGTTGCAAGTCAGTTTTGAAGTCAGTTTTCGTTGCAAACAAGTTGCAAGTCAGTTTTCCGTTGCAAACAAGTTGCAAGTCAGTTTTCCGTTTGCAAACAAGTTGCAAGTCAGTTTCCGTTGCAAACAAGTTGCAAGTCAGTTTCGTTGCAAACAAGTTGCAAGTCAGTTTCGTTGCAAACAAGTTGCAAGTCAGTTTTCGTTGCAAACAAGTTGCAAGTCAGTTTTCGTTGCAAACAAGTTGCAAGTCAGTTTCGTTGCAAACAAGTTGCAAGTCAGTTTCGTTGCAAACAAGTTGCAAGTCAGTTTGAAGTCAGTTTTCGTTGCAAATAAGTTGCAAGTCAGTTTTGAAGTCAGTTTTCGTTGCAAACAAGTTGCAAGTCAGTTTTGAAGTCAGTTTTCGTTGCAAACAAGTTGCAAGTCAGTTTTGAAGTCAGTTTTTCGTTGCAAACAAGTTGCAAGTCAGTTTTGAAGTCAGTTTTCGTTGCAACAAGTTGCAAGTCAGTTTTGAAGTCAGTTTTCGTTGCAAACAAGTTGCAAGTCAGTTTTGAAGTCAGTTTTCGTTGCAAACAAGTTGCAAGTCAGTTTTGAAGTCAGTTTTCGTTGCAAACAAGTTGCAAGTCAGTTTTGAAGTCAGTTTTCGTTGCAAACAAGTTGCAAGTCAGTTTTGAAGTTAGTTTTCGTTGCAAACAAGTTGCAAGTCAGTTTTCGTTGCAAACAAGTTGCAAGTCAGTTTTCGTTGCAAATAAGTTGCAAGTCAGTTTTGAAGTCAGTTTTCGTTGCAAATAAGTTGCAAGTCAGTTTTGAAGTCAGTTTTCGTTGCAAACAAGTTGCAAGTCAGTTTTCGTTGCAAAGTTGCAAGTCAGTTTTGAAGTCAGTTTTCGTTGCAAACAATTGAAAGTCAGTTTTGAAGTCAGTTTTCGTTGCAAATAAGTTGCAAGTCAGTTTTTATTTGCAAATAAGTTGCAAATCAGTTTTCAGTTGGTTGCATCCAAAGGACAACCAACCCAGAGATTTATAAAGATACTTGACAAGCGTTCAGTTAGATAGTTTTAAGTTTCAGAATACTTGACAAGCGTTCAAGTTAGACAGTTAAGTTTCAAGAATACTTGATAAGAGTTCAAGTTACAGTTCAGAATACGGGGACAAGAGGTCAAGTCAGAAGGTTGCGCCAAGATGGACAACCGCCCCAGAGATTTATAGAAATACTTGACAAGAGGTCAAGTCAGAAGGTTGCGCCAAGATGGACAACGCCCCAGAATAGAAATACTTGGCAAGAGGTCAAGTCAGAAGGTTGCGCCAAAAGGGACAACCGCCCAGAGATTTATAGAAATACTTGACAAGAGGTCAAGTCAGAAGGTTGCGCCAAGATGGACAACCGCCCCAGAGATTTATAGAAATACTTGACAAGAGGTCAAGTCAGAAGGTTGCGCCAAGATGGACAACCGCCCCCAGACATAGAAATACTTGGCAAGAGGTCAAGTCAGAAGGTTGCGCCAAAAGGGACAACCGCCCCAGAGATTTATAGAAATACTTGACAAGAGGTCAAGTCAGAAGGTTGCGCCAAAAGGGACAACCGCCCCAGAGATTTATAGAAATACTTGACAAGAGGTCAAGTCAGAAGGTTGCGCCAAGATGGACAACCGCCCCAGAGATTTATAGAAATACTTGACAAGCGGTCAAGTCAGAAGGTTGCGCCAAGATGGACAACCGCCCCCAGAGACAAAGAAATACTTGGCAAGAGGTCAAGTCAGAAGGTTGCGCCAAAAGGGACAACCGCCCCAGAGATTTATAGAAATACTTGACAAGAGGTCAAGTCAGAAGGTTGCGCCAAGATGGACAACCGCCCCCAGAGATCTATAGAAATACTTGACAAGAGGTCAAGTCAGAAGGTTGCGCCAAGAGGAACAACCGCCCCAGAGATTACAGAAGCCAGTTTTGAAGAAGCCAGTTTTGAAGCAGTTAGTTTTGAAGCAGTTAGTTTTGAAGCAGTTAGTTTTGAAGCAGTTAGTTTTGAAGCAGTTAGTTTTGAAGCAGTTAGTTTTGAAGCAGTTAGTTTTGAAGCAGTTAGTTTTGAAGCAGTTAGTTTTGAAGCAGTTAGTTTTGAAGCAGTTAGTTTTGAAGCAGTTAGTTTTGAAGCAGTTAGTTTTGAAGCAGTTAGTTTTGAAGCAGTTAGTTTTGAAGCAGTTAGTTTTGAAGCAGTTAGTTTTGAAGCAGTTAGTTTGAAGCAGTTAGTTTTGAAGCAGTTAGTTTTGAAGCAGTTAGTTTTGAAGCAGTTAGTTTTGAAGAAGTTAGTTTTGAAGAAGTTAGTTTTGAAGAAGTTAGTTTTGAAGAAGTTAGTTTTGAAGAAGTTAGTTTTTAAGAAGTCAGTTTTTAAGTCCCAAGTCATTTCAATGCAGTCAATTGAATTCAACTTTTTCTTTGTAAGTTAAGAGAATTTAATTTAAGAAAATGTAATTTAAGAATTTAATTCAACCTGAATTGACCGGGTTGCGTCTTTAGTTAACCTTTCTTTGTTTTGTTGTAAGAAGGAAATGGATCGATTTGTCTTTTCTTTTTCATGCCATTGTCGCGTATAAAAATATATAGGTAAAATGACATATTTTATTGTTGGCAACCAAAACCGTTTTACAAATGTTGGTAACGAGTTTTATAATTATTGCGATTATATGATGACAGAAATAGTGTAATAATTAATCGATCATGTACCTAATTTATCTTGCTCTGTATGGTCGGGAAATTTACCCGTAGAACCGCACATGCCCTAAATTTCAGTTGTGTTTATTCTTTTTTGTCATTTAATTTTAATAAAACTTCTACACAATAAAACATGTATTTATCATATGCAACCAAGTTTTCAGACTAAAATATCAAATAATTCAAATTCTATCAACATTCAACGAAAGAGTGATTTTTCTACTTAACATGCAAAAAATTATTAAACCTTTTTAATATTTTTTTTAATATATAAAAATAATTTTTAATGTAAAATTTACCTGAAATTATTAAAAGAAAAGATTGTTCGAAATGCTTTCCTTCCATTTCAATAACACTTTATTCTTGGCCGAAACTCATCTAAGGTTCGATTTACTTTTATTTTTAAGAATATTATAAAATTATGTTTAGCTCATTAAAATGCATAAATTGGTTTCTATTGTTAATTTGTATTCTTAATTTTCTTAATTCAATTATCGTACCGATACTTCTGGTTAATGTTTATATAGTTCATATATAGCTAGGAATGTTACTAGTCGAATTTAATTCCATCTTCAAAAATTCAATTTTTAAACCGTGAGATTTACTTTCATCAATTGTAAGTCCTCTAAGTACATTTCTTTGTATTACCTTAATACGTGGAACTGATTTAATTAAATACTTAAATACTACCTTGAACTTAAAGGATTTTATGATAATAATGATAATAATAACAAGAATAATTGACTCACAAGATTTTATAACCCTAAACCCATCTTAAATTATTATACATTATTTTTAAACTTTGTTAATTCAAAAACCTCCCAAATCCCTACACATACACACGCATGTATGCGCACTATATATATATATATATATATATATATATATATATATATATATATATATATATACACACAAACCTTATGCTAAAATCATTGGATGTCACAATAAACTATTTCATAGCGTGAAAATGCTAACTATGCTATTTATATAGTCCTACGCATTTTTGCTTACTATATATAAATTTTTGCTCAGGCGTTTATTCAGTTAATTTAAGAATCCTCTCCGCTAATCTATCCCTCAAATTTATAAGATACACACTTTGTATCTAATACACACACATACACACTAGACCACAGGTCTATACATCATCCATTACGTAATTCGATTTTTACCTACAATAGTCAATAAAATTAGTTATAGACTGCACGATCAGGGTAACTTTGGAAAAAATTTATATTTTTCCCTTTTACCTACTATTCAGTATGTATGTAATTTTCCCCACAGAAATTTTCTTTTTAAATTAACAATACCATTCTTTGCCTAACTTAATTGTTTGTCCAAATTAATGTATTAATCCTTTTATTCTGTTTGCATAAAATTGAAGTATTAATCTTTGAATTTTTTATATATATATAATAACTCACTTGTTCTGTATAAAAATTTGTAATGTAAAGAAAAAAATTCGTCATCTAACTTGAAGTAGTTAGGATGTTATTTTCTCATTTGTATTGTATTAATGGTACCCTATTAGATTATTGTATAAATATCGTTTTTTTTTAAAAAAAAGGGGAGAGCAATGTAAAAATGAAATTAATAATCAATATTCATTTTTACATAAGAACCAAAATCGCTTAACGCGAGTTTGGATAATGATTTTACTTGTGGCTTCCTATTCTTGATCGTGTCAAAACCCTACGATCTACCATACCTATGGTTTAGTCGTATCCATTTTTATTTGTTATAGAAGTTATTAATTAATTATGATTGTCTTGCATCTTACCCTCGTCCCTAGATTATGCATACACATTGCATATAACAGGATTGGAACCCGCAGTTGTACTTCTTAGTCATTAATACCCACTCTTGTCTCTAATTCGTTCTTGTAAATCTTCCTAATAATGATTTGTATTATACGTACAAAATTTAATAACTATGACGTCATAAAGTAACTTAATTCTCTTCACGTTTTCCATACCTTGAACACTGAATCACGTGTTTAGTATTTGGACATCTTCCGTATTGAATGTATGGTAAATTCCTTAATAATAATAATAATAATAATAATATAATAATAAAAAAAAGAAAACCATTCTCTATACATCATTAGTTATGTTGTTTCCTACCTATTGTCTACTGATACCTATCAACCTATCAGTCCATATTTTACGCGTCTATATTACGCACACAACCTATTCTGTTACTTACATGGAAAATACGTCCACATGTATTTTTTTTTTTAAGTGCGTTCACCCTCAAGACTCATTAGGCTTACAGTAGTTAAATGCTCAAATTCGCGAATCAGCAGAACCGAACGTTTCTAAGATAAACAACATCTTTCGCTTTGATCCAAATCTATAACATATAATGTAATATAACATATTATGTTGTATATAAATTATCTTGTCATGTCTCATGTACTTGTGTTGTACTAATAACCATATATATATAACCATATATAATCTGACCATATAATCTGACCATATATATATATATAAAAACTGTAAGAATGGTAACGACGTAATGTACTTCAATGAAACTATAATTGAATGTAATGACTTTATATATAATGTAAGAATGTACTTTAATCAAACTGTAAGGGACAATCATAAGCGAATGGGAAGTAATCCATAATCGCAATCATAATTGTAATAAACCCAAACAAAAATGATATCGCCTTCAGAAATGAAGACGTGGCAAAAAAAAAAGATTAGTTTTTATTTTTATTTATTTTTTTTTTTTTATTTGGAAACTTTCAAACACCTGATCGTGTTTAAAAGGGGGGAAACTTAACCTCCAACTGCCATCCCCCAACATTCAGGCATATTTTATACATGTATTTGTAAAATGAAGAACACTTCATTACGAGACGCTGCCTTGGACTGCTAAGAGACTCCCCGGGTTAGCAGCCTCGCTGCGGGGAGGGAGGTCGAACCTCTACCCCTGTAAATTCAGAGCAGTACCTGTATATTTTTAAGAAGTAAATTTACAGTAAGAGAAACTTTTTATTTTCCCCCTCGAGTTGGGCTATCGTCAGAGGAACTTAGTAAAGTCGAAAAGTTATAAAGTATCAGAGAAAGAATTAGAAAATTATAGAAGAAAAGTATCAGAAGAAATATCCGTTGCTTGCCTCCCTAACTAGAACCCCCTTCGAATCCGAACCGACAAAGGGCCATAAAGGGGGGGGTTAACATATATATATATATATATATATATATATATATGATGAAATAAAACCACGAAGTAAACACAAAATGGTGCTCAAGCGCTTTCGTCTAATGACATCCTCAGGAACACTGAAGTACATAAAAAGGTTAAGCCTATATATAGGTTACAGAAAGAAAAAAAAAGAAAAAATAAATAACATACATACACACACACACACACACACATATATATATATATACATACATATCTATATATACAAATAATACATACACATACATACATATATATCATGCATAAACAGAGAAGTAAAAATAATAAAAAATAAAAAATTAAAACCTTAAAGGATTACCAGTGAGGCGTACAGATTTGTAAGGAAAAATATCGATTTTTAGCACAAGATCAAATGGATTATAAAAATACAAAATTATACTGGAACTCTGCCGGGTTTTAACACAATGCTGCCTATGGTCAGGTTTCGATATATATAAAAAAAAAAAAATAAATAAAATGCAAATTAAAAGTTAATCGATTTTTAGCACAAGATCAAATGGATTATAAAAATACAAATTTATACTGGAACTCTGTCCGGGTTTTAACACACTGCTGCCTATGGTCAGGTTTTGATATAAATAAAAAAATAAAATGCAAATTAAAAGTTAATAAAGTAGAAGACAAGTTTACCAAAGATTTAATGTTTTACCCTTCTTATTTAAATCTGTTTTAAAGGAATTCAACATAACAGGATCGAGTTGAAAAAGACCTTTGCTTATGTTGAAGTTATTTGAAAGTTGGATAATGGCAGACTCAAGAATATTTCTATTAACAATGTTGCTTGAATGGAATAAAACTGAAGCATTATTCCAATCAATACAGTGGGCTAACTCTGACAAATGGACAAAAAGGGCACTGGACAACTGTCCTGTTCTAACGGAATATTGATGCTGTTTTATACGTGTGTGCAAATCCTTTCCCGTCTGACCTATGTAAAAGGAATCACATTGTTTACAACCAATTTTATAGATAATGCCTGAATTATTGGTAGGGCTATTTTTTACTATGATATTTTTCACAATATTGTTATATGAAAATACTACATTAATATCCAAAAGTTTAAGTACATTAGCAATGCCTAAAAAGCCTGGGAAAAATGGAAGTACTAAAATATTTTTTGACAAAGTACGAGTGTTAATATTGACACGATAGAAAGTTCGTTTTGCCTTGTTGAGACAAGATTCCATAAACGCAGATGGATAACACAAATCACTTCCAATACCGTTGATTTTTTCCAATTCGGCATCGATGTATTCCGGACTGGCGATCCTAAGGGCGCGGAGAAACATTGATGAAAATATGGCCTTCTTAGTGGGGGTATCATGTCCCGAGTAAAAGTGTACGTAGGGCAAATTGTTTGTCGTTTTCCGATAGATACTAAACTTAAAACCTGGGCTTTCCCTATGTACACGCACATCCAAAAATGGGATTGAATTGTCTTGCTCAACTTCTAAAGTAAACTTAATGGAGGGGACTTGATCATTTAACTGAAGGAGGAAGCTATCCAGGTCACGATTCATGGGCCAGATACACAAAATATCGTCGACGTACCGCAACCAAGGGATGCCAACCCCTAGGATTCTCGGAATATAGGTAATTTCGAAAAACTCCATATAAATATTGGAGAGGAGGGGCGATAAGGGGTTGCCCATAGCCATCTCAAACGCCTTCTCAAAGATCATAAGAACTTAATTCCGCTTTTCATGTCCACTTCACCTGCTCTGCCCTACCTTTACGGTCTTATTAAAACCCACAAACCTGGTAACCCTATGCGCCCTATTATTAGCTCGGTGGGCTCTATTACTTATAAACTCTCCAAATGGCTTGTCAAAGTCTTGTCCCCCATTCTCGGAACTATCTCTGATTCACATGTAAAAAATTCCATGGATCTTATTGAAAAATTGAATAATGCACGTACTGAAACTAACGATAAATTGATTAGTTTTGATGTTTGTTCATTGTTTACAAAAGTGCCGATTGACGATATGCTTGACTTTCTCTCCCAAGAATTACATAAGTATGACCTGCCACTACCTTCACACATTGTTTTGGAACTCATTAAGCTTTGCATCAAAGACTGTAAATTCACTTTCAATAACGAGTATTATCAACAAGTTTTTGGGATGGCTATGGGCAACCCCTTATCGCCCCCCTCTCCAATATTTATATGGAGTTTTTCGAAATTACCTATATTCCGAGAATCCTGGGGGTTGGCATCCCTTGGTTGCGGTACGTCGACGATATTTTGTGTATCTGGCCCATGAATCGTGACCTGGATAGCTTCCTCCTTCAGTTAAATGATCAAGTCCCCTCCATTAAGTTTACTTTAGAAGTTGAGCAAGACAATTCAATCCCATTTTTGGATGTGCGTGTACATAGGGAAAGCCCAGGTTTTAAGTTTAGTATCTATCGGAAAACGACAAACAATTTGTCCTACGTACACTTTTACTCGGGACATGATACCCCCACTAAGAAGGCCATATTTTCATCAATGTTTCTCCGCGCCCTTAGGATCGCCAGTCCGGAATACATCGATGCCGAATTGGAAAAAATCAACGGTATTGGAAGTGATTTGTGTTACCCATCTGCGTTTATGGAATCTTGTCTCAACAAGGCAAAACGAACTTTCTATGTGTCAATATTAACACTCGTACTTTGTCAAAAAATATTTTAGTACTTCCATTTTTCCCGGGCTTTTTAGGCATTGATAATGTACTTAAACTTTTGGATATTAATGTAGTATTTTCATATAACAATATTGTGAAAAATATCATAGTAAAAAATAGCCCTACCAATAATTCAGGCATTATCTATAAAATTGGTTGTAAACAATGTGATTCCTTTTACATAGGTCAGACGGGAAAGGATTTGCACACACGTATAAAACAGCATCAATATTCCGTTAGAACAGGACAGTTGTCCAGTGCCCTTTTTGTCCATTTGTCAGAGTTAGCCCACTGTATTGATTGGAATAATGCTTCAGTTTTATTCCATTCAAGCAACATTGTTAATAGAAATATTCTTGAGTCTGCCATTATCCAACTTTCAAATAACTTCAACATAAGCAAAGGTCTTTTCAACTCGATCCTGTTATGTTGAATTCCTTTAAAACAGATTTAAATAAGAAGGGTAAAACATTAAATCTTTGGTAAACTTGTCTTCTACTTTATTAACTTTTAATTTGCATTTTATTTTTTTATTTATATCAAAACCTGACCATAGGCAGCAGTGTGTTAAAACCCGGACAGAGTTCCAGTATAAATTTGTATTTTTATAATCCATTTGATCTTGTGCTAAAAATCGATTAACTTTTAATTTGCATTTTATTTATTTTTTTTTTTTTTTATATATCGAAACCTGACCATAGGCAGCATTGTGTTAAAACCCGGCAGAGTTCCAGTATAATTTTGTATTTTTATAATCCATTTGATCTTGTGCTAAAAATCGATATTTTTCCTTACAAATCTGTACGCCTCACTGGTAATCCTTTAAGGTTTTAATTTTTAATTTTTTATTATTTTTACTTCTCTGTTTATTGTATATATATGTATGTATGTATGTATTTGTATATATAGATATGTATGTATATATATATATATATGTGTGTGTGTGTGTATGTTATTTATTTTTTCTTTTTTTTTCTTTCTGTAACCTATATATAGGCTTAACCTTTTTATGTACTTCAGTGTTCCTGAGGATGTCATTAGACGAAAGCGCTTGAGCACCATTTTGTGTTTCCTTTCCTTCGTGGTTTTATTCATCATAAATATTTTTCACGTGTTACCTTCGTGAAATAATTTTCATATATATATATATATATATATATATATATATATATATATATATATATATACACACACAGCATAATATATATATATACATATATACACACACAGCATATATATATATATATTATATATATACACACAGCATATATATATATATACACACAGCATATATATATATATATACAGGGTGTCCCAGAATTAACTATCTATTTCAATGAAATCGGACAAATTTTTTAAAAACACACCTTTATTTATGTTTCTCATGTTTAATATGTGTTAAAAATGTATAAATTTCTAAATTTTTTTCATAATTTTATTTTCAGAATTTTTTAATTATCTGGTCCAATGAAAGACCGTCTGAAGTCATAGAATGGCAGAGAGACTCTCCAAAAGTTAACGTGTGGCTTGGAATGACCAAATCCAAAATTTATGGCCCATTCTTCTTTGCGGAAGCAACTGTAACAGGTACCGTCTACCTTGATATGCTTCAGCAGTTTCTCGAACCACAGCTTCTTGATGATGGCATTCTTGATAATGTTGTGTTTCAACAAGATGGAGCACCATGTCATTATGCTCTAATTGTTCGAGAATCGGTGGATTGGACGTGGAGGACCTCGACCTTGGCCTCCGCGTTCTCCGGATTTGACACCCCTGGATTTCTTTGCCGGGGGCAGAAGATGATTACCTATTAAGCTAAGATTTTGCAGAGGCTATTTTCTCATGCATGCGCAAGTTTTTGTCTATTAGAATATGGAAATCGAAAACAATGTAAAATCGATCCACCCTACTGTATATATATATATATATACACACACAGCATATATATATACACACAGCATATATATATATACAAACAGCATATATATATATACAAACAGCATATATATATGCACTAGAATCACAAAATAACACGTGACCTTATTAATAAGCAAACAACCACAAGGAAAAGGAAACAAAGTCCGAGCGCTTTCGTGATATATTCACATTATCAAGGAGGAACAGAAAATTTTCTGTTCCTCCTTGATAATGTGAATATATCACGAAAGCGCTCGGACTTTGTGTTTCCTTTTCCTTGTGGTTGTTTGCTTATATATATATATATATATATATATATATATATATATAGCACACCGGACAAAAAATTAGTCACCCCTCTCAGAATGTACCTAATAACGTGTGACGGCGCCTCTGGCCTTGATAACCGCACGAATCCGGCGAGTTTAGTATGCGGAGGTACGCCTGCTGGTTCAAATTCATCGTCATTGGAACGAGAGGGCCCATTTCGTGGTACGAAAAACATCCCAGAACATCACGGAACCACCTCCAGCCTGAACACCACCTTCGACGCATTCAGGATTAAAGGCTTCATTGGACCTGCGATGTACTCGTCGCCTCCCATCATTGGACAACAAACAAAAACGGGACTCATCGGACCAAATTACACGTTTCCAATCTGCCGCAGTCCAGTTTTTGTGCCTCTGAGCCCATTTATAACGTGCCAATTTGTGACTTGCTGTTAACAGCGGCCTCTTCCGTGGTACCCTGCTCCAGATGTCCATCGCATGCAGTTCTCGTCGCAATGTCCGTTCGGAAATTGGTCGCTGGAGAACCTCATTGGTTTCTTGGAGCAATTGTTCTCTGGTTTGAAAACGATTTGCAGTTACTAGACGAGAAACATGGCGGCGGTCCCTATTGTGGAGAATTGTTTTCCGGCCACAGTTACGCCGTCGATTTTCAGTTGATTGCGAACTACACCAATCTTTGTAAACTCGCTGGACAGTACGCGTTGACACACCAACAAATTGGGCTACTTCAGACATTTTGTGTCCGTGGGCTCTGCCAAACACGATGGCTCCTTTTTGGCACTGAGTAACGTCTGCCTCACGACCCATTTTGCAGACTATATCCAACACACACTTTGTTCTTCACCACCTCACGAAACATCTGATCCTGTGTGCTACGTCACCGCTACTTGTCACTTACCAATGCTACATCAGCGCCCTCTGTGTGACCTTGAACTTCCTACTATCGGTGCTATTAGGGGTGACTAATTTTTTGTCCGGTGTGCTTATATACACACAGCATTATATATATATATATATATATATATATATATATAATATATATACACAGCATATATATACACTATATGATAAAAAGTATTCGGACACCGCATGGTTTTGGGAAAAATGGTTTTATTATGGCATTTAGTAACCAGTAGTCCACCCTTTGCTTTTATTACAGCGTCAACACGTCGAGGCATAC